>PITA01009625.1:0-76475 GCA_004023965.1 Spilogale gracilis | reverse complement strand
AGGAGGATCTGATTCCTGTTTCCTGCCCCTATTCACTCAGCCCTGGGAGGTGACAGAGGGGAGAAGACTGAAGGGTGAGTGCGTGGGGCTGAGTACCTGGGTCCTGCCAGGGGCCCCAGTGGGGGGCGGGAAAGGAAGTAAAGGAAGGTACCTGGGGGGGGGGAGGGATCTCTGATTGGGGCAAGGCTGGGTAGGAGCCCAAGGGCTAGTGAGGCCCACTGGCCAGGCCACCCAAGGAACTTCCTGCCAGAACACAGGGGCCTTGGAGCTGTAAAACTCGCAGTCTCCTGTCCGCAGCTCCCACCTGGCATCATTTCTCCAGAACCCAACCTGGGGCCTGGGGGCTCTGACTCTCCTCGGGACTCCTGTCCGGAGTTTGAGGGCACTGCCCTGGCGCCGCAGCCTGCTCAGGATTGCTGCCGACTGCCCACAGGAGGAGGTGAAGCCCAGATGCAGGTGTCCTGGCCCCACTGGTCCTCACTTCAGTCTGATCTCCCGACCACACACCAGGCCTCCTGGCGGGACCCAGACTGCTACTGGGGCCTCTCCCGCCAGATTGGGGGGAGGGGGGTGGTCGCAGGCAGGGATGGAGACAGGACAGGATAGACCATGCCCGGGGGCCTCCTGGTCTCTTGGGGTCAGAGGCTCCAGGAATCTTCAGGGCAGGAAAAGGAGACTAAAAATAATCCGGAAAGGGAGAGTCCGGAGAGAGGAACTGGGAAATGGGGGGCGGAGGGCCCGCTGGAGCAGGGAAACGGTGATGCATCCCTAGCGTGGCGCCTGCACACACGGTGGCCCAGGCGGCCCCCTCACCCCCAAAGACGGCGCCCCCGCGCACCCCACCTCGCCCCTGCATCCACCCAGCAGTCTCCGCGGGCCATGCGGGTCTGCTCAGAGCCCTGCGCCCTCAGCACACTTCACCGCAGGTCTGCAGATGCCCCCCCCTCCCGCACACGCACGCACACGCGCTCACACACGTGCACACACACACAGCTCAGCAGTGGCTAGACGTATCTGGCTGCGGGGCAAGCCCAGCGTCCCTTACATTTCCAGTTCTCATGTACCCGGCTCCCCTCAGCTGGCTCTCTAGCTGGGCGCCCCGGAGCCCGGCTCACTGTCTCCTTTGGCCTGACTCTGGCTCCAGAAGCCAAAAAACAGAAATGCAGGTGGGGAGGCAAGAAGGGGTGAGCAGTGAAGACCGGAGACATGGAGATGAAACAGAAGCTGAGGCACCGGCCTTCCCTCCTGACCCTGGCATCCTGCCCCTTTTGTTGGCGACACTTTCTGGTCGGAGGCCTCAGTCTTCCCTGGGGCCCTAAGGGTCTCTTTCTCCCTCCTTCTTCCTCAGGGGATGACTCCAGCAGAGCACCCCACTCCTTTGAAGAGCCCAGAGGGAGATGTCAGCCCAGTCTCTTCCTGCAGCAACACCCCCTACCCAGAAGCCCCCTCGGATCATCCGCCCCCGCCCCCCTTCTCGCCCTCGGGCTGCCCAGTCCCCAGGGTCCCACCACAATGGCTCCTCTCCACAAGAACCTGCCCTCACCTCCAATGATGCATCAACCCCAGTGTGCACCCCCATCCACTGGGACCCTCCTGCCTCCTCCTTCAAGCCCCCTGCCCTCTTGCCTCCATCAGTTTCTAAAGTCAGCCTGGACTCCCAGACTTCCCCAGACTCACCTTCCAGCACCCCTAGTCCCACGTCCAGGCGCTCCGTCACCCCAGAACCTGCTCCTGGGTCTCCAGTCCCCCCACCCAAACCCTCTGGGTCACACACTCTGCCCCTGCTCCCCATGCCTGGGGTCCCCGCCCAGGGTGGCTCTGCCTCAGCCCCAGGCACTGTGCGGAGACTGGCTGGCAGGTTTGAATGGGGGACTGAAAGCAGGGTTCAGGCTGCAGAGACCCTGGAGCCGGGTCCCCAAGGAACAGCAGATGTGAACGGGGAGAGAGAGGTTCCACAGGGCAACCTTGCTGGGAGTGGGTCCCAGGAGAACGGCACGTCCGGTAAGTGTGTCATGGGGCCCTGGGTAGGCTCATCTTCTTTGTTCTCCGTGCTTTAAGACTGGGTGCTTTTGGAGGCTACATTCTTAAAAATGGATTTCATGTTTGGAAAATCTAGTTTGCATATTTGTTGGGGTCTGAAGATAGGCAAGTGGAGGACAGAGACGCTTGGGGCTGGATCATCAGGGTTGGAGAGGGAGGGGGGCTGGAGAGGGTGGGGTCAGGTCCCCAGGGCCTCCTCCTTAGGACACCCTTGTTCCCACAGATGCTGGCCTGGCTTGCCCTCCCTGCTGCCCTTGTGTCTGCCACATAGGCCGCCCTGGCCTCGAGCTCCGATGGGTGCCTGTGGGGGCCTATGAGGATGGTCCCAAGGCTTTCTGCCGTGCCTCCCCACTGAGGGCCTCCCGCTCCCGCCCCAACCCTCCGAGCATCAGTCTCCCCCCAGTGGTCCTTACATCCTACCGCTCCACAGCCGAGCGCAAACCCCTTCCGCCCCTCAAGGCCCCCAAGCCAACTTGGGTCAGGCAGGGCACCACCGTCTCCGGGGACCCCTCCCAGCCAGATCTCAATCCTCCTTCAGAAGATGGAATCCAAACAGGTACTGGGCCTGCGGGAGGGGGCTTCTGGGCTCGGAAGGGCAGGGGTGGAGGGGGAGAGGTCTAAAAGCCTACAGACTGCCACCCCCAACCGGCCTTGGGGGCTTTGGGTTCCTCCACTAGTAAGCATCTCCCCTGGGTCTGGATTCAGGAGTCCTGTCCTGGGGACCCTGGAGGTCTGTTCTCTTCACTCTTGGCAATCTCTCTCTCCAGGGGACAATCAGGATGAGACTCTGCAGAACACTCCTCCAGCAACAATGGAGGGCAGGTACCAAATCCCAGAGCCCTCACTCCTGCCCCAGAGCAGACTAGGCATCAAGCCTGGGACAAGCCTTCTGGGTCTCAGGGTCTTCATCTTGGGTAGGGGTAAGCCCACCAATTATCTCGCTGAGGTGCTGAGTGTGATCTTGCTAAAGAGCCTGGGCATGGCAGGTGCTCTGCTTGGCCTCCCCCACCTCGAATCTCCCTCTGTGGCCATGGCCCACAGATCCATTCAGCACCAGGAACTCCTCTTGTGTGTCATCTGGGCTTGTCAATCATTTTATTTTATTTTATTTTATTAAAAGATTTTATTTATTTGACAGAGAGAAACACAGCCAGAGAGGGAACACAAGCAGGGGGAGTGAGAGAGGGAGAAGCAGGCCTCCTGCCCAGCAGGGAGCCCGATGTGGGACTCGATCCCGGGTCTCCGGGATCATGACCTGATCTGAAGGCAGTCGCCCAACCAACTGAGCCACCCAGGTGCCCCTTGTCAATCCTTTTAGATTTAGCACCCCTAGTGGAGCGAGTGTGGGTGCCTTCGCTTATCCCACACTTGCTTGTATGAATTCTCCTGGGCTGCATTCTCCCGGGCCTGTCACTTGGTTGAATGGGACAGAGCAGGGAGGTGTAAGACTGGGTTTGATCATGCTGAGGGTCACTGAAACACAAATAGGGCATCACAGACAATGGTTGTCCCTGAGACAACTGGAGAGAGAGGCTTTACACTGTTGTGAGTAGCACCCTTCCCCATGTGTCCCAGTGGGGGCTCTGGGGCACTCCATCCCTTTCTCTCCGCAGAGACAAGGAGGAGCTGGAGGAGCTAAAGGAACAGAACTGGGAGCTGCCCCTTCAGGATGGTGAGGGCCTCTGGACGTCATTGTCCCTGCTGTGACCAGCAAGACACAGGGGAAGGGTACTGGAGTGCTGGCCTTCCCTGATGTGCTCTGTCTGCTCCCCAGAGCCCCTGTACCAGAACTATCGAGCAGCTGTGCTATCCGAGGAGCTCTGGGGGGTCAGTGAGGATGGGTGTCCCTCCCCTACAAACCCCAGCGAAGCTCCCACCTTCGTCCGGCCGCCTGGACCTCGCAACACACTGTGGCAGGAACTTCCTGCAGTGCGAGCCAGCGGCCTCCTGGACACACTCAGCCCCCAGGAGTTGCGCATGCAGGAGGTGGGCACACCTGGGCTCCCGCACAGCCGGTTCACGGAGTTGCAGGGGAGGGGGGTGGATCTGGGAGCTGGGCTTTCCACTACTGAGCAGCTCTTCCTCCTCAGAGCCTGTTTGAGGTGGTGACATCTGAGGCCTCCTACCTGCGCTCCCTGCGGCTGCTGACAGATACCTTCGTGCTGAGCCAGGCTCTCCGGGACACCCTAACCCCCCGGGACCACCACACCCTCTTCTCTAATGTGCAGCGAGTCCAGGGAGTCAGCGAGCGGTCAGTGGGGTCCTGTCCTTGCAGCACACGAAGCCTCAGGGACTGAGCTCTCCCTTAGTTTTCAGCTTGTCCCAGGTCTTCCCTTGCTTGCGCCCAGTTAGTGCCCAGATCTTCCAGCGCAAACACCTGGGAGACCTGGCTCTCTGCCTCCCCTTTAGATTTCTAGGGACGCTCCTGTCCCGTGTGCGTTCTTCCCCCCACATCACCGACCTGTGTGACGTGGTGCACGACCACGCCGTGGGTCCCTTCTCGGTGTATGTGGATTACGTGAGGAATCAGCAATACCAGGAGGAGACCTACAGCCGCCTCATGTGAGCCTGCGGGAGGCGGGGCCGCGGCGCACGTCTGCGGGGGAAGCTGGGGCGCCGCGGGGTTGGGGTCCAGGGTCTGGAGGTGGACTGCTTTCTCAGGGACACGAATGTGCGCTTCTCCGCGGAGTTACGGCGCCTGCAGAGCCTCCCGAAATGCGAGAGGCTGCCCCTGCCGTCCTTTCTGCTGCTGCCCTTCCAGCGTATCACCCGGCTCCGCATGCTGCTACAGGTGCCTGTGCGGGGGCGAGGGGGACCGGGAGAGGGACGGGGACGGGGTCCTCTGCTCCTCTGCCCTTTGCCCCCGCTCCGCCCGTCCTGTTTGGGTACTACCTCCCCTTCTCAATCCAGAAACCACAAAGCGTACCGGAGCTAAGCAGCTGTCTCCGGGAGCAATCTGGGGGCAGTTAAAGGTGCCTCTGGCTAGAGACCCGAGTTCTAGACCTAGCTCTGCCACGACCTGGCTGAGTGACCTTGGGCAAGTCCCATCCTCTCTCTGGGTCTCAGGGGGAATATGGGGAGTGGTCTTTGGGCTTTCCCACTGCATGCCTTCCTGATGGGGGTGAGGTCACTCCCCAAAGAGACAAAAATTAGTTCTTTGAGGGTGTATAACTTTCCGCGAGGCCAATGGGGTGGTACTCCCAAGGGCTCGTAAGTAGACACACAGCGGGTCTGGGGTATTAAAAGGTCATGGTGGGTGCGACACTTAGGGAAAACATGTCTAAAAATGCTCCTGTAGGTAGAGACAGAGGTAGAATGGGGAGTCGGGTTGGGGACAACTTGAGAAAGCCTCTTCCGGGGCAAAGTAGAAACTTCTCCCTAGGTTTTGATGATGCAGTGCAGCTGACTCCATGTGCGGGGTCCCCATCCAGATTATCAGCATTTTTATCAGGATTTTCATATCCTCTTTGGCTTTGTGTATCCCCAGTATAGACAACCTAATAATCTAACACTAATCATAGCTGCTAAAGGGCTATCGAGTGCCTGGTCCTCTGCATAGTTCTAAGTGCTCCGTACCTGTTTAGTCCTTTACCAACAACTGTGGGTAAGAACTGTTATTGACCCCACTTTACAAATGGGGAAACCGAGGCACAGAGCGGATACTTAACTCGCCCCAGGTGATGTGGATAATAATTGAGAGAGGCAAAATGTGAATCCGGGCACTCTTAACCACTCTATATCGTCTGCGCTAAGTGTTGTGGTTGATTGTCGTTAAAACAGTAGCAACCTTCTTTTTTGCCTTTCCCGTGTACCAACGACTATGCCGAGCACATTATGTCTACTTACCTTGTTGAATCCTCATGACAGTGCTATTGGTGTTCTGGATAGATATTCTCCCCATTTGACAGATGAGGAAAACTGAGGCTCAGGGAGGTAACCTGAGGTGCTCAGGGTTGTGCAGACAGTGAGTGGTGTGGTCTCTTTGCCTGACTGAGGTTGGGTCCCCAATACTGTGAAGCCAGACTAAGTATTTTGTCAAGCCGGGTGGGTCCTCTTAACTGAAGCCCCACCTTATCCCCAGAATATCCTGCGCCAGACAGAGGAGGGGTCCAACCGCCAGGAGAATGCACAGAAAGCCCTGGGTGCTGTCAGCAAGGTGGGCAGGAGGGATGCCAGGGTGTGCGGGAGGGAGGGTGGGGGGCAGGGTGTGGATGGGGAGCACAGGTGCCTGGGTGGTAGGGGTGCAAGGCAATAGGGGGTGGGTGACACGGCTTCCCTAACCCCAGATCATTGAGCGTTGCAGCGCTGAGGTGGGGCGCATGAAGCAGACGGAGGAGCTGATCCGTCTCACCCAGAGGCTGCGCTTTCACAAAGTCAAGGTTGGTCCCTGCCCTGGTTCCCATCTTCCCTTTCCTGCCCCCCGCAAGGCAGCAACAAGCCAGAACCTTCCCCTGCTCCCCCACAGGCCCTGCCCCTGGTGTCCTGGTCCAGGCGGCTAGAGTTGCAGGGGGAGCTGACTGAGCTAGGGTGCCGGAGGGGGGGTGTGCTCTTCACCTCCCGCCCCCGCTTCACCCCACTCTGCCTGCTACTCTTCAGTGACCTGCTGCTCATCACTCAGCCCAAGAGGTGGGTCCCAGGGAGGGAGGGCGCCCAGGCTGGGAGAGGGAGGAGGGGTCCAGTTGGATCCCTGTCCTCCCTCTGAACTGCCTCTCCCCACCCCCCACCCCCCGCCCGGCAGCGGGCAGCGGCTACAAGTTCTGGACTATGCCCATCGCTCCCTGGTCCAGGCCCAGCAGGTTCCAGACCCATCCGGACCCCCCACATTCCGCCTCTCCCTTCTCAGCAACCATCAGGGCCGCCCCACCCACCGGCTCCTGCAAGCTTCGTCCCTGTGAGTTACGTCTCCTTCGAGAAAACACTCCTGGGACCCTCACTTGGCTTCTCAGAGCCCACCACTCTCCTCCTCAATCGCCCTCCTCTGCAACCCTTGTCTGTCCCCCAGAAGGACCTCCTGGTTCAAACATGCCCCCTCCCTCTGTCCCCACCAGATCAGACATGCAGCGCTGGCTGGGAGCCTTCCCGACCCCAGGCCCCCTTCCCTGTTCCCCGGATACCGTCTATGAGGACTGTGGTATGAGTCCCCCAGAGCGGAGGAGGGAAGGAAACGTGAGGCTTCAGGGGAAGATGGGGGAGAAACTAAAAGGAGTCTTGATCCCACTGCATGTCACTCACCTCCAACCAGACTGTTCCCAGGAACTGTGTTCAGAGCCTTCTACACCGGCCAGGATGGAGGGACGAAGTCTGGAGTCCAGGGCTCCCCTCAAGCACCCACACAAGAACCCAGAAGGTGAGAGATTCTTGTAGTTATTATTCATTCAGTGAATTTTTATTAAGCACCTCCCAGATGCTGCTCGCTGTCCTAGGCCCTGAGATTCCTGTCCCGCTGGAGCACGCGTTCCAGAGGAGGAGAATTAACAAGATATAAAAGTACATTATACGGGGCACCTGACTGGAACATCTGATTCTTGATCTCAGGGTCATGATTTTGAGCCCCACTTTGGCTGTAGAGATTACAATGCTACAGTGTGTCTGAGGGTTATAAGTGCTATGGGAAAACCCAAGTGGAACGGAGTCAAGGAGGTCAGGAGTCCCAGGGTTGGGTAGGATTACAATTTAAAATCGGGAGGTCAAGATGCCCCTCCATGAGTGTGAGCAGTGACTTGATAGAGGTGAAGAACTTAGGCACGTGGTGTCTGGGGGAAGAGTGTCGGGGAGCCCAGACGGGAGTCAGCACAAAGGCCCTGTGGCCAGTGTGTTTGAGGAATAGTAAGGAGGCCAGTGTGGTAGGAGTGAGAAAAGGAGAGAGGGACAGATGAGGTCACAGGGGTAATGGGGACCAGACCATGCGGGTCCTCCTAGGTTCCTGTAAGAACTCCAGCTCTCCCTCTGGGCGAGATGAGTGGTCATTGCAGGGCTGGATGGGAGGGACCCCCACCCTGTTTTGCTGCTATGGCCTCCACTTCTAATGTTTCTTGTGATGCTCCAGGCTTCTCCACTAATCCCCACACTCACTGGGACCCTCGGGCATTAGACCCCATAGGACCTCCTTTCCATCCTGACCTCTCCACTTGGGCCCCTATCACTCTTTCCCCAGGCTGGTTGAAGGGGTTTCCAGGGGCCTTTCCAGCCCAGTTGGTGTGTGAAGTCACAGGAGAACATGAGAGGAGGAAACACCTTCGCCAGCACCAGAGGCTCCTCGAGGCTGTTGGGCCTTCTTCGGGCTCCCCCAGTGCCCCCCCACCCTAATGCAGGCTGGGCGCTGGCGGTGCACGGGCTGGGACACTTGGCAGCTGGGCGCAGAGAGGACAAAGCTCATCCATCCATTGGATTCGCTGTCAGTGAAAACGCTACGACTATTGGCAACCAACAGGGACAGAGCTTCAGGAGGAGGCAGCCAATGAAAACAAGGCCGTCGGAGCCCACTGGCGAAGGAGAATGAGGATGGCCAATGAGAGACAGAGGCCTGATGCAGAGCGGCCAATGGGTGCTGAGCTGGCTGAGCCGCTGGCCAATGAGTATCCCTACTCCGCTCACAGCCAAGTAGACTAAAAAATTAGGTCAATAAAGTTTTAAAAAGAGCTGCACTGGAGATGAAGTCCCAGGATAAAATAACCAACAGCAGAAAGCAAGGATATCCAGCCACAGAAGATAGTGGTCTGGGCCCCAGAGACCCGTGGTGCCCTTGCTTGGTTCTGTAGCAATGATTGGCCTGTCATTTGAGTGTGGGAAGTGCTAGATTCCATTCCTGGGGTGCCTCCTGTGCCCTCTGAACCCACTTCCTCTCTTCTAGAAGAATCCAGAGTGCATATCTCAGAGAATCGGCTCGTGTGTCCTTGTGTCTCTGTATGTATCAAGGAAGGTGTCTTGCCGAGCCAGCCGTGTGTGTGGTCCTGCCCCCTCCCAGGGGACTGAGCTCTCCATTTCTTCCCTCACCCCTTGCTTTTCCTGTTATTCTCTCCAAGAAGACAGGAGGTCTGAGCTCCAGAGGAGATGATGTGCTGGATGTGGCTTGGCAGCGAGAGGCCAGAGTGGGGGAGAAGCCTGAGTTCTGGGCCAGGGGTTCATGGCAGCTGGGGGTGATGCTGGGTCTCAGCCAGACAGCCTGGTAGAGGAGCCCGAGGGACTGAAGATGGCCAGTAGCCCGGCCTGAAGCCCCCTGAAGGTTCCTTGCCCCAAACTCAGCCTTCAACTTGAACTGTAACCAGTCATTCACCCAGCTTCAGCATCGGGGCTTCACACCGGCTCTGGGCCCCAGGTTTGGGAGAAGAAACAGGAGCTGTGGCTTGCGGGCCGGCTGGGGAACCTCTCCAGCGTTCCTGCCTTCATCCTGGACCTCTCATGGAAACACCAGACTAACTGGTGGGGAGGGAACAAAGAACCAGTGTGGGGGCCCGGCTCCTCCCTTCCCCCCAGCATCTCCTTCCAGAGGAGAAAGTGCCTTGTGAAATGCCAGAAAGAGGTAAGGGGTGGAGACAGAGCAGAGGACACTGTTGCTGGTGATGGAGAGCCTCGGCCTGGCACCAGGCCTTCCCTGAGCTGGGCCTGTCACACTGTCCCTTCAGCTCACATATGGCAGCTGGCCCAGGACAGCAACTGCATGCCAGCTGCAGGAGGGGCAAGGACTCTGGGAGGCCAGGAGGGAGAAGGGGACTGGCCTTTGGTCATCCAGGACTTTGCACAGTGCCTCGCATATGAGAAACCCTCAATAAATTTTGGTGGGCCTGTACTGAGGGAACAGTAGTCTCTGAATATGGCTTTGTAAGGGGGTGGGGCTGCTTGGAAAGAGGTTCTTTGAGAGCAAGGGTCAGTTGGCTGGGACTGGGACTTGGAGGCTGAGAGCATGGTCCCAGTGTGTTGGCCCGCTCCTAGATCCTGAGGGATCTAGAGATCTAGGTGGTGATGGGTCTGCAGAGGCTGGAAGAGAGCACTGCTCTGGGCTGGGGAGGAGGACAGGGATATGGCTGGGGCTCCAGCAGGGGACGAAACGGAAAGGACAGTCAGTCAGCAGTAACTGTCCTTTATTGACTAGCCAAGCATCTCTTCAGTGCAGTTCAACTCTACACCTGTTTACTGAGTGCCTTCTAGGCTCCAGGCACTGTTCTAGGACATGGTGATGCAGAGATGAAAAAGACAAGGGCCTTGTCCTCGAGGCACCTACATTCTGGGAACAACAAGAAGGAAGCCCCCCTGGGACGGTCTGGGCAAAGAGCATTTGGGGTGGCCACAGGGGGACTGAAGTCCAGGAAGAGGAGGTAGTGGTCATAGGAAGGAGCTGGTGCACATGCTCCTTCAAGTTTCCTGTGGGGGGATTTCCTTCCTTCCCCCCACTATGTTCCCCTCTTCTTCTGAGATACTGAGGCAGACAGAGAGACATGCAGAGGCAGACCCAAAGCTACACAGGTGCCTTCCATACATTCCCTCCTGGCTCCTCACCCCTAAGAACACCTCCATTCTCCAGTTCAGAAGTCCTGATGCTGGGGTAATGGGGAGATGGGGAACAGACAAGAGTCATTCTGGGGACATAAAGCACATAAAATGCAGCCACATGTCCCCAGAGGGACAGAAAAGGCAGGGAGAAAAGGGGGGCCCACTGTATTCCTGTTACTTTGGATGTCTGCTTCCATTCAGGGGTGACGTGGGTGTGTCTGTGCAGTCCTGGAGGGGTCTGCCTTCTGCAGGTCCGCGGGCGGGGGCGGCGGGGCACGCAGCACTGCGGTAGGGGTAAAGGGTGGAGGCAGGGATGAGGCCACTGTGCATGTGCACGCGGAGGGAGTGGATGGGGGAAGGAATGGGGCCCAGCGTAAGGAAGACAGAGGAGGCAGAATAACGTGGGAGGTGGTAGAGGTGGTACGCGGAGGAGGCGTTGGGTCACGTGTCTCATTCTACATTCCTTCCTCCCTCTCCTACACACCACCAGGCTTCCATCAGCCTCTCCATCTCCGTGCAGCTCCTCAGCCTTCCTGCCCCTCTGGGTGCTTTCTGCAACTTCCTTGGAGGTGTGGTAGGAGGATCCAGGGGAGAAGACGCCTCTCAGGGCTGCCCAGTCTGCCATTCCAGGCATGGCGGTGGGGGTAGCAGGTACAAATGTCCCATTACCTCATTTCTTCACATTCTGTCATGCTGGGGTGGGGGATGGAAGAAACAAATATTGCCACAGACTTAGGAAAGGTGCAGGAGGGACAGAGTGGGGAAGCTGGGCCCCTGTTGGGAGTCTCTGTGAGTCAGTAAGCTCTTTCTCCACCCACAGCCTTGTTCCTCATAGTCGTGGCCTTCATGTTTGGCGAGTTGTTGATCATAAAGATAGGACAAAGCACGAGGGGTCTTTGCACTGGCCCTTTTACGGCCTCTCGGTAAACACTGTCGCGGCGGAGGCGGTAGAGCCATGACCATAAGCAACAGGTGGATGCGAGGAGCTGTCTCGCCTTCTCTTCAGAGCTTTCTCGCTAGCTCTCCCCCATCTCCTAACCCCACTGAGCTCTCCCACCTCCCCGAGATCCTTTCCAGAGCCCTTCAGCCTGGCTCTCTGTCCATCCCCGAAAGCTGGTCTCTCTCTCCCCTCCCTCTTTGCTTGCGGAGCTCCCTCTCTCTTCAGGTACAGGGGTATGTGACTGTGATGGTCTCTGCTGACAGGCTTTGGCCAGTTCACCAAGCAGGCACCCCATCTGGTGCAAGAGGACGTGTCCTCCGATCGCTCCTCCGCCTGCGTGGCGAACCTCTGACCTCGCTGCCCAGGACGTCCAATCCAAACTTCGGACTCCCCACCTCGCGGCCCCAGAGCACCTCTGGCCGGGCCTAAGAAGCGCAGACCGGCAGAACTCCTCCTTCCACTACTCACCCAAGGCCGGCACCCCCCGGAGGCGTGACCGGGCCCCCCTGGGCTCCGAGATCAGGGATTGGCCCCATCCCCAGTCCTGGCCTCGCCCCTCCGCACTCGGCTCCGCCCCTCTCTCCGCGCCGCACTTGCGGCGCTAGCTGGACTGGCTTCCCGCCTCCCTGCGGTGTAGCGTCCTGCAGCCGGGTTCGTGCTCCGGGTTCGCGGCGCCCGCCTCCCGCGCGAGGCAGAGCTTGGGGGTGGCCCGCTACGCCAAGGAGCCCCTGAGAAGTTGAGGCGCAGGCTGCGGGGACGCTTGCGGGGCACCTGCTCCCCGGGCTCCTGGGCCGTCCCCACCGACCGCCCTGCTTGTGCCCTTGCCCTGTCTCCGTCTCCTGTTGTGGTTCTGGGGCCTGGCAGAAGCTCGACATGTCAGCCCCTCCTTCACACCGACCGAGCTCTAGGGCATGGCTCTCTGCCCCACTCTTCCTTCTGCGAAGAACCAACATAAATCTTGATAGGACTTATGCCCTCCGCACACACCACCCCCCCCCCCCCCCGAGCGCAGAAGTCACTTTTTTCTCATTGGTAAAATATAATCTTTTTTCCTGCTCCTTTTAAAAGCTATATTATACATATATGTAATATACCTAATATATATTGTATATTTATTTATTTACATATCAATTTCACTTTAGTTAACATACAGCGTTAGTTTCAGATGTACGATATAGTGATTCAACAATTCTATACACAATTAGGGTATTTTTTAGGGTATAATTTACATACAGAGAAATTTAAACTTTTCAGTGTAAAGTTCAGAGATTTTGACAAGCATAAATAGCCATGTAACCATCACCACAATTGAGAAACAAAAGACTTCCATCAGCCGGGTGAATTCCCCTGTGCCCCTTTGTGGCGAACCTCTTCCTCAGTTCCAGCCTCTGGCAAGTCCTGATCTATTTTCTGTCTCCTGTAGTTTTGTCTTTTCTATAATGTCATATAAATGGAATCATACAGTAGGTAGCCTTTCAAGTTTGGCTTCTTGCACTTAGCTTAATGTATTTGGGAGTCATCTATGTACTTCATTACTTTTTACTGTTGAGTAATATTTTACTATATGGATATATCAGAGTTTGTACATTCCCTACTGGAGGGGCATTTGGGTTGTTTCTAAATTTTTAAAAAAGATTTTATTTATTAGAGAGCTTGTGAGCATGAGCAGGGAAAGAGGGAGAGAGGGAAAGTGGGAGAGAGGGAGAGGGCAGAGGGAGGAGGGAAGGCAGAGGGGAGGGAGGGGAAGGAGAGAGAGAGAATTCCAAGCAGACTCTCCACTGAGCCTGGAACCCCAGGGGGCAATCTCTCCTAGGATTCTGGAGTCATGACCTGAGCAGATGCTTAGCCAGCTGAGCCACCCAGGAGCCCCTCTTTATGGTTTTAATTTCTGATTCTCTAATAGCTAATGATTCTGGTTATTATTATTTTTTTAAAGATTTTTATTTAGATTTTTATTTAGAGAGAGAAACAGAGAGAACAAGCAGGAGGGGAGCAGCAGGTGGAGGGAGAAGCAGGCAGAGGGAGAAGCATGAACCTGTCTTTCATAAATAACACCCAATATGGGACTTGAACTCACAACCCTGAGATCAAGAGTCAAGAGTTCCACCAACTGAGCCAGCCAGGAGCCCCCACATTATCATTATTTTTTGACTGCTCCACTTCTTTCTTTTGGGGAACTGTCCCTCTCCAAGTCCATGTGCTCTGGTGGGCTGAACATGAGGGCATCCATCTTCCCACTTCAGAGGTGGACGGGTGACCCAGTGAGGCCAGGCAGACTCTGATATTTGGAGTCCTGATCAGGAATAGACAAGGATGGGGGCCCCTGGGTAGCTCAGTCTGGTACGTGTCTGCCTTAGGCTCAGATCATGATCTCAGGGTCCTAGGATCAAGCCCCATATGGGTCTCCTTGCTCATCGGGAGCCTGCTTCTCCCTCTCCCTTGCAGTTCCCCCTGCTTGTGCACTCTCTCTCTGAGAAATAAATAAAATCTAAAAAAAAAAAAAAAGGAATAGACAAAGATGGGGGAGGTTTAGTGGGTTATATTATGCGGAAGCAGTGGGGAGGGCAGCTCTTGCTGAGGATTCGCCCATGCTCCCCTGGCTCCTGCTAGGTGGGACTGGACTGTTGGGCTTCCTGTTTGAGTCTGCATTCACCCTCTGTTGCCCCAAGACATTCCTTTTCGCCTAACTTAGCCAGTCTGAGTCGGTGCTTGCAAACCAGAGAACCCCCACTGATACACAAACACCTTGTTGGTGTGGTGGGGACTGCTGCTCGCCTGTAAGGCACCCTTGTGCCTCTAACCTTGTGGTTAAAAGGCAGCCCTTCCGAATAGATGCTGGGGTGGTTGTCTTGGGCGGAGTGTCACCTTTATGAGATATTGAACAAAGCGCTTCTTCCTCCCACTCAATGGAGCCCCCTTGGAAGGGTGTCACTTATTGAGCAGAATGCAGACTGGACCTCAGTTCTGGCTTACACCTCGCCCAGCTGTGTGCTCTTGTGCAGTGCTCTTGCCCAGCCTTCTGTGGAGACCCTGTTGTCAGGTACCCCCGCCCCTCTCTTCAGCTCTCTCCTCCTCCTTCCGCCTGCCAGTTTACCTCCTCTAAGCATTTACTTAGACAGCTTCAAAGTTGATAACACCTATGTTTACTTTTGTAGCCATAGTTAAGTCTTCCGTGCTTTGTCCATCTGTTGATTCTAAAAGTTGAAACTCAATTAACAATGTTTACCTTATATATTGTAACTACATAAACAGTTTTCATTGCAGACCTAGTAATCATTAAGATCGCATTTCCTTTCTTAGACTATTTTTTTTAGACTATTTTTTTTTTACGATTTTATTTATTTGACAGAGAGAAACACAGCCAGAGAGGGAACACAAGCAGGGGGAGTGAGAGAGGGAGAAGCAGGCTTCCCGCCAAGCAGGGAGCCTGATGTGGAACTGGATCCCAGGTCTCCAGGATCATGACCTGAGCCTAACGCAATCACCCAACCAACTGAGCCACCCAGGCGCCCCACTTAGACTATTTTTAATTACCCTTTGAAAAACAGTATCTGATACATTCAAAAGATAATATGAATTATATGTTCGTTATAAGAGATTATTATATAATGAATACCTGAGCACCTATCCTAACTCAGGAACCAATAACCTATTACCAATAACATGTATGTACTGGGTGCCTGGGTGGCTCAGTGGGTTAAAGCCTCTGCCTTCAGCTCAGGTCATGATCCCAGAGTCCTGGCATGGGGCTCTCTGCTCGGCGAGGGTTCCTCCTCTTTCTCTGCCTGCCTCTCTGCCTACTTGTGATCTCTCTCTCTGTCAAATAAATAAAAAAAAAAATCTTAAAAAAAAAAAAAAAGAAAAAACAAGTACTGGGGCAGTCCTCCCAGTCTCAAACCCCTGCCTCCCTTGGGAAATAAAATAATCATTATTCTATATTTTGCATTTATTATTCCACTAATTTTTATTTTTAGTGTTGTTTACATTTTTGTTTATTTCAAGTAATCTCTACACCCAATGTAGGGTTCAAACTCACAACCCCAAGATCATGTGTTGCACACCTTTCCGACTGAGCCAGCCAGGGGCCTCTCTGCTGATTTAGGGAACACAAGCAGGGGGAGTGAGAGGGAGAAGCAGGCTTCCCGCTGAGCCGGGAGCCCAATGTGGGACTCAATCCTGGGTCTCCCGGATCATGACCTGAGCCGAAAGCAGTCGCTTAACCAACTGAGCCACCCAGGCGCCCCTCTCTGCTGATTTTTAAAAACTAACTGTGTTTTCATAGTAGTATGTGTGTCTAAACAGTGCTTTGTTTAGCAGTGCTTGTTAAGGGGCTCTAGAAAAAATGGTGTCATGTTCACAGCATAGTCTTCAGGGAGTTAATGTTTTTCAGGTGACATTATATTTCCAAGATTCTCCTGTGTTGTTTTGTGTTACTGTTAGAACTGCTTGTTAGGATGAGGGGAACTCTTAGAAACTCCAGGAAAACAGGGGCGCCTGGGTGGCTCAGTTGGTTAAGCAACTGCCTTCAGCTCAGGTCATGATCCCGGAGGCCGGGGATCAAGTTCCACATCTGGCTCCCTGCCTGCTTCTCCCTCTGCTTCTCCCTCTCTCACTCCTCCTGCTTGTGTTCCCTCTCTGGCTGTGTTTCTCTCTGTCAAATAAATAAAATTAAAAAAAAAAACAAAACTCCAGGAAAACAAAAAACGGATCCAAGGAAGGAAACAAAATCCTGGAGATCACCAGCTCTGCTCAGACTCCTGACCCCCTTGACCATGGCTGAGGGTTCTAAGAACCGCGCTTGTCCCTGGCAGGGCCAGACCACGTGCAGATTTGGGATTGAGGTCTCCAGTCTGGTGTCTGAGGGAGTAAGACGGACAACTTGAGTGTGAGGGTCTCGTTTCTTGCTGTGTGGACCAGAGGAGAAGAGGAGGCCGGTCTGGTGAGGAGGGGAAGGACTCTCAGGGATGAGCAGGAACAGAGCCAGAGTGTTTGTGTCTCCAAAATTCCCATGTTGGCAAGTGAACCCCAAGGTGATGCTTTTAGGAAGTGGGGCCTTTGTGGGGGTGATTAGGTGATTAGGGGTTTTGGGAGTCTGTCCTCACAAATAGGATCAGTGTCATAAAAGAGACCCACCGAGCTCCCTGGCCCTACATGGGGGTGAAAACAAGAAGTCTGAGACCTCCAGGAGGCCCTCACAGGCCCAGGCTGGCACCATGAACTTGGACTTTCAGCCTCTGAAAATGTAGGGACTATATTTCTGTTGTTCATAAGCTGCCCTGTGCATGGTGTTTTGTCACAGATGAACTAAGAAACTGAGACAGAGCCCTTGTAGGATCCGAATTCCTGATTCCATCTCTTCCTGGGCTCCAACTGAGCACAAGACCTTGGGATTCACGATGAACTCCCCTTTTTGTTTAGGCTAATTTGGGTTCCCTTCTGTCATCTGTGGCCATTGATATGCATGGATGCCTTCCAAAAACCTTTGTGTTTTTGTTCCTTCTTCGTATCCTAGTGAGAGAGCACAAAATGATTAAAATCATAACATAACAGGGCACCTGGGTGGCTCGGTTGGTTAAGCAGCTGCCTTTGGCTCAGTTCATGATCCCAGGGTCCCAGCATTGGGCTCAGTGGGGAGTCTGCTCCTCTCTCTCCTTCTGCTCCTCCCCTGCTCGTGCTGTCTCTCCAATAAGTAAATAAAATCTTTAAAAAATTAATAATGTAACAATCGCCACTCTCACTTTTTGAGAATTTACTATGAAGCAAGGAATGCTTATTATTTCTTATCTCATTCGATATTCAAACCAAGTCGGAGATAAGTCTTATTGTCCCAGTGTTACAGATCGGTAAACTGAGGCATACAGAAGCTAGGGGATGCATGTGGGTTCGCAAGCCTGTACTCCTCTCCCTGCCTGTTGACTCCAAAGCCTGTGTTCTCTCTCTCTCTCTCTTTTTTTTTTTAAGATTTTATTTATTTATTTGACAGAGAGAAACACAAGCAGGGGGAGTGAGAGAGGGAACACAAGCAGGAGGAGAGAGAGAGGGAGAAGCAGGCTTCCCACTCGGCACGGAACCAATGCGGGACTCATCCGATCCCGGGTCTCCAGGATCATGACCTGAGCTGAAAGCAGTGGCTTAACCAACTGAGCCACCCAGGCGCCCCAAGCCTGTGTTCTTAACCACACATATCACCGCCTCCACAGAGTAAACTAGCTCTGGTGGGATTCAAACTCACATCCCAAATCCAAAAGCCTTTTTCCTCTGGAGATTTTCTAGGGTCACTCTTCTCCCAGAAGCCGCTATGATCAGGTGACTCAGATCTATTTTCCTTTAACCTATAAGGGAAGTTAGGAAAAAAAGATCTCAGCTTGTGGGGCGTCTGGCTGACTCAGTGTGTGTGGCGCGCAACTCTTGATCTTGGCATTATGGGTTCAAGCCCCACGGTGGGTGTAGACATTACTGAAAAAAAAAATCTTAAAAAAAAGAAAGATCTCAGATTGGTGACACTCCCCCACGCCCTCCTTATCCTATCTCCCTTCCCTTCTGATACTGAGGGGGAAAAAGAAGGGAAGAAAGTACAGAGAAGAGGGAGGGGAATGGCAACCATCTACCAGAAGTGAGTGGAAATGGGAGGGAAGGGAAGGGGGTTGGGGAAGCAATGAGAAATGCCCCCCCCCTTTGGAAGACAATTCTAAAGAACAACAGAGGGAGTCTATTGCCTGAGGACAAGTGCCTTCTTCCTCCTGCTCAGTCTGTCAGCATTTGGGGGTAGGATCAGGACAGAGGGCATAGGAAGAGAAGGGGACACACTCAGAAAGCATAACTCTTAGGAGTGGGGCTGCCACGTAGGCCCCTCCCCCACTTGATGACACCCCCCTCCCTTCAGGAATATTCTGTGGCAGTTAGAGGCCCTGTCCTACTGAATGGGTTGTACTTTCCCAGACCCCAGACCCTGTGGTACAAAGAGATCTGCTGGATAGAAATATTTATAAGATGAGGGACGACTGAGCCTGCAAGGGAGAGGAGAGATGGTGTGGAGGGGAGAGGGGGAGACTGGAGGAGCTCAGGATGGGGGTAGGGGACTTCAAGGATGAATTCCCTGAGTCAAGAGGAGAAAGGGATGAACACTGGAAACTTGGACAGGAAGGGGGTTGCTGAGAAACAGGATGGGGTGGAGGAGAGTCAGGACCAAGAAGCCGGGGTACAGAACTCGCTCTCTGAGCCCAGCGGGAGCAGGCAGGAGCTCAGGGATGAACACTTAGAGCCCCGGAGGATCTCTGTGCTGCCCCTGTGGTGGAGAATTACCCACAGCTCCCGCTGGATAGCACAGGTGCTGGCCTCAGAGCTCAGTCTGGTGGCTTTTGCCCTGCTGCTGGTCATGGTCTTCTCCAAGAAATGGCTGTGCCCCTCTAGAAGCCGCTTCTACCAGCGCTGGCCCACCAACGTCAGCACCAGAATCTACACGGCCACTCACGTCATGTCCATGGGGCTCCTGCAGATCTGCAAATCCAAGAGCTGTTTCGATTCAGAAAATTGGAAAGGTGAGACCCTCCACGGTCCCATCCCACCCCAGGGCTCTAGTCTGCCTTGGTCACTCCGGGTCGCCCTTGTGCCCTTGTCCCCTCCTTCCAGTCATCCCCAGGGATCTGGCCTGCAAGATAGCTTCACTGGTGGAGACCACTCAGGATCGGCCTTCCTGTCCCGATCCATCCTGGCCAAATCGCTTTGCCTAACTCAAATCATTGCTTCTGGGAAGGTTTAGAGCCTTGTCTGGGGCTATAACAATGTTGCAAGGGGCATAGACTCTTAATGCCGGTGAATCACTCCTTACTCACACAGCTCCCCATGTGGTATGGAGAGAAGAGCCCCCACAATGTGGGGATTGCCTTCCTCTAGCTTGTGTACCCCTAGCTTCTAGCTTCGGGAGGAGTCCCCAGGATGCTCTCCCTTCCCGGCCCTGGTTCCAGCCCCTTTGCTTTGCTTCTGCCTCAGGCCCTGCTTGGTCCATCCTTCCCAGCCTCTTGTGGTCCTTCACTGCCAGTTCCCTCACTGTTCCATATTGCTTTCAAGAAGTGTGCTAGCAATTTACCTTTCCACAAACAATGCACAAGAAGCCTGATTTTATTGTACCTTTGTCAGCAATGACTGTTAACTCTAAGTATATAAATAGATAATTTTTTTTCTGATAAAAATTTGCCCAGTTGGTTATTGTGGAAAATGCAGAAAGTTTAAGAAAATAAAACTGACCTAAATTTTACTCGTATAGATATAATCACAGTTGGTATTGCCAATGAATTTTCTTCCAGTCTCGTGCGTGCGTCTGTGTGTGTGTGTGTGTGTGTGTGTGTGTGTGTGTAAGAGATATCTAGAATACAAATAAACATATATTTATTTGTATTTTGATAAATATATTATTTATATTTTCAAAATCGCAATTCTCCATGCCCTATGTCGCAAACTCCCCTTTGCAGTTCTAGGTATTTATTCCTATCATAATATTTCTATAACATCACATGTTTAAAACTTATTTCATTAGGTTGTATGTGAATGGAGTGGAAATGGAAGCAGAATGAAAGATGATATGGCAAAGTGAGCCCCCCACCACTGACCTCTAAACCCCACTCCTGGTTCCTTATTTCTTTTTTTTTTCCTTAAAGATTTAATTTATATATTTGACAGAGACATAGTGAGAGAGGGAACACAAGCAGGGAGAGTGGGAGAGGGAGAAGCAGGCCCCTGCTGAGCAGGGAGCCCGATGTGAGACTCGATCCCAGGACCCTGAGATCATGACCTGAGCCGAAGGCAGAGGCTTTAACCCACTGAGCCACTCAGGTGCCCTCTATATCATTTTTTTAATGAACACATAATAATCCAACATATGGGTACAATATTTCTTTTAGTAAAAGAAATATTGGACATATAAGTGTCTGTGCAAAGAAGATCCCTGCACACAGATTTTAGGGCTGCTCTTGGATTATTTCTTTACCATAAATTCCAAGAAGCATTGCCGAGTCCAAGGGCCTTAACCATTTACATTATTTCTGATATTTTGTGCCAGATCGCTCCTGGGAAATGCTGGACTGTGGTAGTGTGTGAGAGCACCTCTTCTCTCTAAATCCTTTCCTGTACCAGGTATCATCAATTTTGTCTTGCTCTTTGCTGATTGGACAGGTTAACAAATCACATTTACTTGTCGATTCTTTGTATTGAGCTTCATGCTTACACTGGACTTTTGTATTTCTTCTTTTGAGAACTAGTTCAAGTCCTTTGTCCGTTTTTCATTTTCATATAGTTGGGATTATCAAACAATCTCCATATCAAGAATCCTTGCTTATTTAAGGAGCAAAAGTGATATTTCATTGTTATCTCACATGTGCATTTCTGGGGTGCTTGGGTGGCTCAGTTGGTTAAGCATCTGACTCTTGCTTTCAGCACAGGTCCTGATCTCAGGGTCCTGAGATCGTGACGTGCATTGGGCCACGTGCTTGGTGAGGAGTCTGCTGGAGTTTCTCTATCCCTCTGCTCCTGCCCCTGCAAGTGCTCTCTCTCTCTAAAATAAATGGATACATTTTTTTAATGTGCATTTCTTTAGTTAACCTTTTCTCATGTTATTCGATTATATATTTTTTCCTTGTGAATCCTAAGTACGTCCTGTTTTCTTGTTTTCTCCAGATAGTTATAAGCTGTGGAGAAATTACCCAATCTTTGGGGTGGCCATGATAACTTTCTGCCTGACTCTGGTGCTGGGCTTTGTCTTCACCGTCTGGTTGCACCTGCCGTACCTACCTGGTCTAAAGAGACTGCCCTTATTTAGCTGGGTTGGGACTGTCATGAGCTTCTTTGAAGGTACCCCCTGGCTCTGGAAATGGCCTTTAGTGTCTCCCAGAACACGTCTTCCTGGGCACTTCTCCCTCTTCCTGTCTTTGGGGGTAAGGTAGGGGTTTGGTGGGTGGTGTCCAAACCAAACTGATCGTCCTTGAGAACTGAGCTCTACTATTTCCTCGTCCCCGGAGAGGTGGGGTTAGAGGGGTTGATGGTAGTTTGGACCACCATCAACCAGATGATGGCTGTATTCCAGCAGGTGAGGGAGAATCCCCGTGGGATCCTCAGGTAAGAATAAGATCTCTCCGGTTCCTGTCTCCTAGTTATCCTTATTTTCCTCACCCTGATGTTATTCCCTATTAACCTCTGGATCTTTGAGTTGAAGAAGAATTTATCAATCCCCATCGGCTGGAGCTATTTCATAGGCTGGCTGGTGTTTGTCCTCTATGTCACCTGTGGTGAGTAGGCCTGAGGGCCCTGGTAAGGAGGGGACATGGGTGGCTTGGGCAGAGGAAGTGTGCAGAGTGGGGACTGGCAATCTCCAGGGACAAATTCTTAGGGAATTATCTTCCCTTTGGTCTTAGCTTGCTGGCTACTTTCTCCTGGTTCTCCAAATTTCCTCTTCCCCATCCCTTTGTTATTTCCCAGCGTCCCTCTGCTACTTCAACCATAGACATTTCTGGAGGGTGATTATGAACGGTCCCTGCAGCTCCGATTTCTGCAGCAACTGTTCTAGCCCCGAACAAGACTTACTGAAGAAGCCGGTTATCTCACAAACCTCTACCAATGAAGGGGAAGCCCTGGATCCTGAGAGAAAGAATGCATCTCCGTAAACTTGTCGGAAATCCTGGTGCCATGTTCTGCCCATTCATCCGAAACCTTGTCCTCATCCTTTCTTACAACCTTGGGGGGCAGGGGTTGACCTTCATCACTGCAAGGAATTAGAGAGGGAGGATATCTCCTCCTTGTTTCTGCGTGCTTATAGCTTGGGTGATGTGGAATAAATGGTCTCTTGTTTATCATGTCTGGCCATTGTTGAGATAAGACAACAACTTGAAGAAAGAGAGGAAGGGAGAAAGAACAACTTCGTTTCCCAATCATTCCTGCTTAGGAGCCTTTGGCACCCTTTGGATCCCAGAATTGCCCAGTCTCTCCCATAGCACACTTGTACATACGTGAAATTCCTCTCAAGGGCTAAGCATCTTTCAACTTTGTTCCCACTAGCCCAGCATTTGTTCATGGGTAGAGGGGAGTGATCAGGAGACAGAGATCATTTATGAACTAGTTGGTTTATTCATAGTGAACAATTCAAGAGCAAACTGGCCCAAGGTAAGAGGCAGGTTATCTGGGGTGGGCTGTACTATGTGCATTGGGCCACAATATCAACTTCTGGGTCCAGATCAGGTGACTGAAAAGTCCTAGAGCCCTGTGCCTGGGTACCACCAGCATCACCTACACCACCATATCCTCCTTCATCTTACCCTTCACCACTACCTTCACCTCCACCATCCCTACCACCTCTACTACTCCCTGGTTGCTACTGCTCTCCACTCAAGCCTGCCTTGTCCTCTATCCTGTCACAGCAGAAATAAAACATGACAAGAAAGAAAACATTAGAGTCGGGCCCTAAGCTCAACAAAAGACTGCACCTTTGGGTTATTATAAACTGAGTCTCGTGAGCATGTACTACACCATTGGCAGCGCTGGCAATGACTGTTGGGATTCGGGCATCCTGTCCAGAAAGGCTGGCTTCCCAAGACAGCAGCTGTTAACTGATCTTTGTCATATCTGTCCACATGGAGGCATCATGCCAGCCAGCTAGTGGAGGGAAGGGACAAATCATGAGTGGACTGGATATGTTAAAACTATATTATTGGGTTGAATCATATGATACTGCTATCTTAGCAGTTAAATGCTGTCAGTTTCATATAGGTCAACCTATGACTGATTTCTATTTGGTTTTGAGGCTTCTTTAAAATTCTTTATCATACCTGACCAGCAGTAGTGGGATTCCTAAGTTAGTCCCAAGCAAACATTCTGAGCAAAGAATTGAATACATAGGCTTGAAATTTGAACAGAACAGGCATTCCACAAATCCCTACTCATGGTCGCCCTTATACTCCTTCCCCCTGGTAGCAAGGATCTATTGAGGGACTTATTGAATTAATCATCCTTGGGAAAGAGACATCAAACAGAGGGATGTCATGACCTCTGCTATATATATATATATATATATATATATATAGTGTGTGTGTGTGTGTGTGTGTGTGTGTGTGTATAATTGGAGAAAGGGATTTTGTAGTTTGGAAGAAGTCATAAACTCAAATGCCTACAGAGGCTAGGCAGGTTGCATAAATAAAGGGAGCTATGCTTCCATTCTATATATAATTTCTCTCTTTTGATAAAGACAGTATATTATGTATTGCTGGATAACAAATTATCCCAAACTTAATGGCTTAAAAGAATAAACATTACATTATCTCACATAGTTTCCAGGATCAGGAATCCTGGAAGAGCTTAGCTGAATGGTTCTTGCTCAGGGTCTCTCATGAGGTTATAGTCAAGGTGTCAGTTGGGGCTAGAGTCATCTGAAGGCTTGACTGGGACTAGAGGACCTACTTCCATTATGATTCCTTGCCACAAGGGCTTCTTCAGGGGCTGCTAGGTTGTTGAGAGCTACTGCCCCCAAGGTGAGTGATCTAAGAGAAAGCAAGGAAGGAGGAAGAGGTGGAGGAAGAGGAGGAAGTGTCAGTGTCCTTCATGACATAGTCTTGGAAGAAATACAATTACTTTCACTACCACATTCTACCTGTTGGAAGCCAATCATTAAGGCCACCTCACACTCAAGAGGAAGGGAATTAAGTTTCATCTCTGGAAGGGAAGCATATCAAGAATCTGTGGATTATTTTAAAACCATCACATTGAACAAATTATTTGCACTCCTCCCCAGTCAAACATCCACTCACCTCTCTCAAGACTCTGAAAATCCTCATCCCAGTAGAGCATCAATCAGCTAAAAGTTCAGAATTCTGTGTTGTGAGGAAATAAGTCCTCATGGGTCTTTAAGGATTACTCCAATAAAGCTGTGGAAATTGCACTCAGAGAGATATATGAAAGTGGAGGATTAACTGCATCCACAGGTCCTAGAAGAAGGAGCATGATATTCACATGGAGGCCACATAGGAGGGGGGCCCAGAGAGCAGGCTCAACCATGCAGATGGGGAGGACTCATGGCCAAGTGCCTTTATTGGGGTCAGGGTGGAGCACACAAGCAAATGTATGAGGAAATTTCATTAGTGCATTTAAATATTACTAGGTTATAGTCAGGGGAGGGTGAGAGGGGGAGCTTGTGGCAAGATCCAGCCTCATTATACTGGTGCACCTACTCACCTGGTGAAGTGTTCAGAACCTAGTTTTAGAGATGTTGAGGCATCAGGCAAATATGAAGTTTTAAGGACTTATGATACACTTGTTATTTGTTAGGGGGTGAATTGTGTCCCCCCCCCAAATTCCTATGTTAAGTCCTTACCTCTTAGTACCTCAGAATGTAACTATTGGGTGATAGGGTCTTTAAGAGGTGATTAAGATGGGTGATGGGCCTTCATCTCACCTGAGTGGTGTCCTTATGAGACAAGGAGATTAGGAACACAAAGAGACACCAGGTATGTGCACGCACACAGGAAGGACCATGAGAGAATATGCTCATCTGCAAGCCAGGTAAGAGAGGTTTCAAAAGAAACCAAACCTATTATACTTGATCTTGGACTTCTAGCCTCTAGAACTGTGAGAAACTCAATTTCTGTTGTTTAAACCATCTAGTCCATGGTACTTGGTTATGGCAGCCTTGGCAAAGTCATACACTGCCTAAATTAGGTCCATGTGCAGATGAGGTTCTTTGGATGTAATGCCTTAAATAAAATTGCTCTCAATTTGAATGTCTGTGAAATACAGAGACACGTGACCATCCCCCACATGTCCAGAAAACAACAGCGGGACAGTTAAGGGATAATCATTATACACATTACTGCTTAAAAAGGGTGACAATAATGAACACTGAGTAGAGAATTGTCAAATCATCATTTTGTACACTTGAAATAACAATGTATGTTAATTATGATTCAATAACAACATCTGGGGCGGGGGAGGAATGAGAGGCACACAGAAGTCACTGGTCCATAGCAGTTTTGAAATCCAGCTGGGAAGATGGTAAAATTTCCTTGATTAAGATTAGTCCTGGGGTGCCCAGGTGGCTCAGTTGTTAAGCAAGTGCCTTTGGCTCAGGTCATGATCCTAGGGACCTGGGATCGAGCCCGGCATTGGGCTGCCTGCTCAGCGAGGAGCCGGCTTCTCCCTCTCCCACTCCCCCTGGTTATGTTCCCTCTCTTGTTGTCTCTCTCTGTCAAATAAACAAAATCTTAAAAAAAAAAGATTCAGTCCTATTTCTGCCCTAGCATAAGTCTCCATGGTGGTTTTTGTTGTTTTAGATATAACACACCTGCCATAAAATTTACCATTTTAAAGTACATAATTCAGTGGTTTTGGTATATTCATAATGTGCAACCATCACCATTATCCAATTCCAGAACACTTCACTGCTCTAATTATTCCCCATTCCCCATTGCCTTCAGCTCTTGGATCCTACTTGTTTACTTTCTGTTTCTGTGCATTTGCTTATTCTAAACCTTTCATATAAATGGAATCATACAAATACAATTTTTTTGTGTGTCTGGCTTCTTTTCTTAGCATCACATTTTCAAGGTTCATTCATGTTGTAAAACGTATCAGTACTTCATTCCATTTTATGGCTGAGTAATATCTCATTGTATGGATATGCCATCTTTAAAAAAATCCATTGGTAAGTGCAGGGATATTTGGGTTGCATTGACCCTTGAGCTATTATGAATAATGCTGTTGTGAACTGTTTCCAAGTTTTCATACATATGTTTTCAGTTCTCCAGGGTATACAGCCAGGGATAGAATCACTGGATCACATGGTTGCTCTATGTTAAACTTCTTGGAGAACTGCCAGGCTGTTTCTCAAAGCGACTGTGCCACTTTACCTCCCAACCAGTAATGTGTAAGTGTTCCAATCTCTCCACATCCTGGTCAACACTTCTATTGTCCATCTTTTGGATTCTTGCCAACTTAGTGGATGTGAAGTGGTATCTCATTGTGGTTTTGATTTGGATTTTCCTAACACATTTCCCCAAGATGCCTCTCCTGTGCCTACTGGCCATTTGTATATTCTCCACAGCTCCAACTGTGAGGCTTTGGCACTACCTTCTGAATTATCCTTCCTTTCTGCGAAGGGCAGCCTGTGTTTGCAGCCATATAATTTTCTCAGCCTACAACTTGCTGGCAGAATCTTGGGGTCCAAAGCTTTCCCTTTTCTTTTTGTATTGTTTCTATCATTTGCAGACCATGCTGCAGACCACGTCTCCACCAAACTTATTCTGTGAAACACTCTGTGGCCTCTTGAGATTCTTTTTTTTAAAAAAGATTTTATTTATTTATTTGAGAGAGAGAGAGAGAGAGAGAGAGAGAGAGAGAGAGAGAGAGAGGCCATGAGAGGGGAGAAGGTCAGAGGGAGAAGCAGGCTTCCCACTGAGCAGGGAGCCTAATGTGGGACTCAATCCTGGGTCTCCGGGATCATGACCTGAGCCGAAGGCAGTCGCTTAACCAACTGAGCCACCCAGGCACCCCAATAAATAAAATCCTTAAAAAAATCTACAGGAAAGAGAAGGAGAGAGCTATAATCTTTAATGATATAGTGTTAAAAGTCATACATCATCACCTCTACCATATTCTGTTTGTTAGAAGGGAGTCACTAAGTCCAGCTCACACTGAAGAAGGGAATTAAGCCCTTCTTGAAGGGGGAGTACTAAGGAATTTGTGGACATAATACCACTAAACCTATAACAGGACAGCATGATTGGAAATGGCAAGCCATAAGGCACTATTTCAGCCCATATACATTATTGCTTATTTGCTTGCTAACCTAGTTGGCTTGGGGCAGCCCCCAGACCTGAAGTTCTTCCAATTCCTGCCAAATTTTCCTTCCACTTCTCCAGTTCCTGGGCCAAGGGTATGTTCAACTCCATGATGATAAGCAGGGCCCTCCCATTGTCAAAGTTGGAGGCTTGGAGGCAGTAGGAGACCAACATAGGTATCAGCCCACCTTCAGGAGTCTTGTCTCAGCCTTGTAGGTTCTAGTTTAATTCTTGCACTCTCACATCTTTCCTTTCTAACTGTCTACTTAGACAACTTCAGGTTCCAGAATTAGGCACAGAAACATCAGTCTTTTTTTTCTTTAAGATTTTATTTATTTATTTATTTGACAGAGAGAAACACAGCGAGACAGAGAACACAAGCAGGGGGAATGAGAGAGGGAGAGGCAGACTTCCCGCGGAGCAGGGAGCCCAATGCGGGGCTCTATCTCGGGACTCCAGGATCATGACCTGAGCCGAAGGCAGACGCTTAATGCCTGAGCCACCCAGGCGCCCCAGAAACAACAGTCTTAACATAGAGTACTTAACTGGTTCCCCACTTGCAAAAAATAAATCCCTCAGTGGTTTTACCTTGTTCGTTGAACTTGACTGATACACCAGTAACACCATCTGGACCTGTCATTCGGTCCATCCTCTGAGTTTTTAGTTCGGCTATTGTAGTTTCCAGTTCTAAAAGTTCTGTTTAGTCATTCTATATATCTTCTATTTCTTTGCAGAGACCTTCTATTTTTTCATCCATTTTAAGCATGTTTCTAATTGTTTGTCGAAGCATATTTGTGTTGCTCCTTAAAATTCTTGTTGGAAAATCCCAAGGGCTGTGTCATCTCACTGTTGTCATCTGCCAGGTGTCCTTTCTCATTCTAGTTGAGATTTTCTGGGTTTTGGTATGATGCAGGATTTTATACTGTATCCTGGACATATTACATCATAAAACTCTGGATATTATTTAAGTCTTCTGTTTTTACAGGCCTTCTCTTACATTGTTCCATGGAGAAAGGGAGCATTTCCTGGCTATAGCCTCGTGGGAGTAAAGGTCTAGGTTCTCCACTCAGCCTCCTTAGACATTCCAGGCAGGGAGAGGGGTACTTCATTACTGCTGGTCAAAGGTAAGATTTCACGTTCCCCACTAGGCTTCCTTAGGTGGGAGGGGAAGGGTGTCTTGATATTGCTCTACAGGTGGCCTCTATTTGGGGTGAAGTGGTGGAGCTTTTTTTTAACCATTGGATGATAGTAAAAGTTCCAGCTTCCCACTTAGCCTCCTTTGACAGAGGAGAAGAGCCACCTCATTACCAGGGGATAGGGTGGAAATCCAGGGTCCCCAACTCAGCCCCCATGGAGGAGGATGGCAGAGGGGCCATAGTTTTCTCCATGGTGTTTGGCTGGAATAAGGCAGGCATTTTTTACAAGTTTTCTGTCTTCTTTGGTTGCCTCTTTCCTGGTCTTTGGCTGAAGAGAGCACACCCTCTTTCTATCTTTTTTGGTTTGCTTCCATTGGCATTTCCAAGTTTCTGGCTTGGCCACCACCCAGTCTGTGATACACTGAGGCAAAAAGAAAACCTGGCAAGCTCACTGTAGTGTTGTTCTTAGGATCCAGGGTCCCTAGCCAGACTCTCTTGACTCCACCTGTCAGAACCTTCTTTTATTTGTTTTATATTGAATGATCAGTGTTTAAGCTGTGTAAGAAATCTGTCTACTCCATCCTGGTGTGGACCAGAAGTCCCCCCCCCCTTTTTACTACTTACTTGTTCTAGCCTCTTAAAATAGAAGCTTAGATTATTGATTTTACACCCTTTTTTCTTAAATTGAGTTAAAAATATAAATTTCTTATAAGAACTAATCAATAAATTCTCTTTAAGTACTGCTTTCCCTATATTCCATAAATTTTGATATGTTGTGTTTATATTATTCAGTACAAAATATTTTCCAATTTCCCTTGTGATTTTCCCCCCTCCTTTGACCCATGGGTTATTTAAAAGTGTGTTGTTTGATTTTCAAATACCGGAGAATTTTCTCAATGTCTTACTATTGATTTCTAATTTATTTTTATTTTTTTTTAAAGATTTTATTTATTTAACAGAGAGAACCACAGCCAGAGAGGGAACACAAGCAGGGGGAGTGGGAGAGGGAGAAGCAGGCCACCCGTGGAGCAGGGAGTTGGATGTGGGGCTCAATCCTGGGACTCTGGAATCATGGCCTGAGCCAAAGGCAGATGCCCAACGACTGAGCCACCCAGGTGCCCCTTGACTTCTAATGTAATACCATCATGATCAAATAACATACTTTGTATGATAATAATCTTTTTGAAATTTGTTAATACTTGCTTTATGGCCCAGCATATGGTTTATTTTGATGAATGTTCATGTGCACTTAGAAAGAATGTGTATTCTGCAGTTGTTGGATACAGTGTTGTTTAAATGTCAATTTTTTTCTTAACTTTTTAAAAAGATTTTATTTGACAGAGAGAAACACAGCTAGAGAGGGGACATGAGCAGGGGGAGTGAGAGAGGGAGAAGCAAGCTTTCTGCCCAGCAGGGAGCGATGCCATGCCTGGATTCCGGTGCTCTGGGATCACGACCTGAGCCCAGGGCAGACGCTTAATGACTGAGCCACCCAGGCACCCCTAAGTGTCAATTTTTTAAAAAAACATTTTATTTATTTATTTGAGGGAGAGAGTGAGCACAAACAGAGGAAGAAGCAGGCTCCCCGCTGATCAAGGAGCCCCAGGGGGGACGTGATTCCAGGACCCTGGGATCATGACCGGAGCTAAACACAGCCTCTTAACTGACTGAATCACCCAGGCGCCCTGTTTAAGGGTCGATTAAGCCAAGTTAGTTGATGGCGTTGTTTAAATTTATATCTGTACTGATTTTGGGGGGAAGGTGACTTATTCTATCAATTTTTGAGAAGGGTGTTAAAATCTCTAGATTTAGTATTATTTAATTTATTTTTATTGTACATTTACTTGCTTTTCCCTTCGGTTTTGCCAGTTCTTGCCCTAAGTATTTTGAAGCTCTGTTATGTATATATACATTAAAAAACTTTTTAATATTTAGATTCAATTCAGTTCAATATAGTGTATTATTAGCTTCAGATATAGAATTTAGCGTGTATATGCACATTAAAAATATGTATTTTTTTATTTATTTGACAAGGAACACACCCAGGGGGAGTGGGAGAGAGTGGGGCCCCATGTGGGGCTCCATCCCAAGACATTTTTATAATTTTTTTTTTTTTAAGATTTTATTTATTTGACGGAGAGAAACACAGCCAGAGAGGGACCACAAGCAGGGGGAGTGAGAGAGGGAGAAGCAGGCTTCTTGCCCAGCAGGGATCCCCATGTGGGACTCGATCCCCGTCTCCGAGATCATGACCTGAGTCGAAGGCAGTCGCTTAACCTACTGAGCCACCCAGGCGCCCCCAAGAGATTTTTAGAAAATATTTTATTTATTGGAAAGAGAGGGAGGGAGAGAGAGAAGGAGGGAGATCAAGCAAGAGGAGAGAGAGGGACAAGCAGAGTCCAAGCTGAGCACAGAGCCTGACCTGGGCCCAGGGCCCACCTGCAGATCATCACCTGAGCTGCAATCAGGAGTCAGACACTTAACCCACTGCACTGCCCAGGCGCCACAAGAACTCCATTTTTCTAGAGGCCAATAATACCCCATTGTATGGGTATATCTCATTTCGTTTATCCACTTATCCGCCAAGGGACAGGTGGCTTGTTTCCACCTTTTGTCTACTGTGAATGCTGTTGCTGTGACTCGATCTCATATATGTGACTTTAAGCCAAAGAGTCTGCTGGATTCAGCAGTAGCCATTGATTTTCCACCGGTGGTCATTAACGCTGTCCATCAAATACCTCCAGCTCCGTGCCTACTGGGGATATGCTACGATGGCGCCCTCCAGCCCCTACCCCTGAGTGGATGAGGTCACGTGACTTATTCTGGCCAATAGATTGCGAGGCACACTTTGACTTCCGGTGCAGAGGCTTTAACTGTCAGTGGGTCCTCTACCGAGCTCATCGCTTCTGTCTCAATGTGGTGGCTCCTCTGTCATCTCGGATGCCAGACGCGGACCTGTCTCTGTATCTTGGTGGATAGGTAGCGCTATGAACCGAATGTGTCCCCACTCTGCACAAAGTCGTTTGTTGAAGCCCTCACCCCAGGGTGGCTGTACCTGGAGGTGAGCTTTGGGGAAGGAATTAAAGTTAACTGCGGTCATGTGAGTGGGGTCCTGAGGGGATAGGATTACTATCTTTATAAGAAGAGATGCCGAAGAGCTCGGTTCCCGTTCCGTCCCCACTCCGCCGCTGCAGACTGGCACCACAGAAAGGCCTCATGATGGTGGAGTCTGTCGGCTGCTGCCTGCAGGACCCGAAGACAGCTCCCACCCGAACCGCGACTGGCCAGCACCTTGACCTTGGACGTCCAGCCTCCAGCACTGGTGAGTAAATACATGTCTGTTGTTTAAGCCCCCAGCCTGTGAAGACTAAGCTATGTGGTGTGTGAGAGTTTAGCGTGGTTGTTAACAAGATGGTCGGACTTTAAGATTTTTAGGGTTTTCCATCCCCTCAACAGAGCGGAGACTAACCTGATCAGCACATCCCCTTTGGCTGAAAGGGAAAGAAAAAGATACAGTGAGTGCGGCGCCTGGGTGGCTCAGTCGGTGAAGAGTCTGCCTTAGGCTCAGGTCCTGGGATTGAGTCACAGATCTGCTCCCTGCTCAGTGGGGAGCCTGCTTCTCCCTCTTCCTTTGTCTGACACTCTCCCTGCTTGTGTGCACTGTCTCTCTCTCTTAAAAGAAAGAAAGAGACAGTGAAGCCAAAGCCATTCCCCTCATAAAGACAACTGCAAATCCCACATATCTGGGATTTTCAGACCTCGGTTCAGATGACAATCAGATCGCAAGACTTGGCGAAGCCACTGATATTGCACAAGAGATATCAATATGTGTATGATGTCAGAATAACTAAAGAAATTAAAAAAAGGGGCACCTGAGTGGCTCAGATGGTTAAGTGTCTGCCTTCACCTCAGGTCATGATCCCAGTCCTGGGATCGAGTCCTGCAGCAGGCTCTCTGATCAGCAGGGAGCCTGCTTCTCTTTCTCTCTCTCTCTCTCATTAGTAAATAAATAAAATCTAAAAAAAAAAAAAAGAAAGAAACTTAAAAAAAAAGGTTTTATTTTTAAGTAATCTCTCTGCCCAAGATGGAGTTTGAACTCACCACCCCCGAGATCTGGAGTTGTGGGCTCCATTGACTGAGCCAGCCAGGTGCCCTGAAGAAAATTTTATAAATAATCTTGACAGAAAAATAGTGGGAAGATTTTACCACACAAGTATATACATCTAACTTTGGGGCCCTTTTTCCTCAGTATAGGTTAGGATTGACATTCTTTGTATCTTTGGTCTAATGTCTTAAAGAATTACTCTGCAGTTTTATTATAATTTTCTAAATTGACTCAGTGCTGGGGCACCTGGTTGTGTCAGTCCATTGAGTGTATGACTTATAGTCTCAGGATTGTGAGTTCGAGCCCTACGTTGGGTGTAGACATTACTTTAAAAAAAAAAAAAAGAATGGAGGGCACCTGGGTGGTTCATTTGGTTAAGTGTCTGCCTTCAGCTTAGGGCATGATCCTAGGGTCCTGGATAGAGTCCCTCATTGGGCTCCTTGCTCAGTGGGGAGTCTGCTTCTCCCTCTCCTTCTACTCCTCCCCCTGCTTCTGCTCTCTTTCTCTCTCTGTCAAATAAATAAATAAAAATCTTAAAAAAATAAAAAATAAAGGTTTATTTATGAGAGAGAGAGAGAGAGAGAGAGGGAGAGAGAGAGACACTACACATGCACAGGGGAAGGGACAGAGGGGAAAGAATCTCAAGCAGACTCCCCACTGAGCACAGAGCCTGATCCCACAACTCTGAGATCAGGACCTGAGTGAAAACCAAGGGTTGGATGTTTAACCAACTGAACCACCCAGGGGCCCCTAAAAAAATTGTTTTAGACATTTCTGACTTATAGAAAATTTGCCAGAACAGTATAAATAATTCCTTTATACTCTTCACCCAGATTTTCCCAAATGTTAATATGACTGACTACATTTGCTTTATGTCCTCTATCCTCTCTACCTCTCTCTCCACACACACACACACACACACACACACACACACACACAAACATATGCACACACACACAAACATATGCACACACATGCACACTTTTTTCCCCTCTACTACCATTTGAGAATAAATTACAGACTCAATGCCCCTTTACCCTCAGATACTCCAATGTGTATTTCCTAAAAACTCTTACATAACCATAGTACAGTTCTCAAGATCAGGAAATTAACATCGATAAAACAACACTACAATCTGCAGGCAATATTCAGATTTTGCCAACTCTCCCAGCCATGTCCATTATGACAAAAGAAAGTTCTGGATCATGCACCGTGTTTAGTTGTCATGTCTTTCTAGCCTACTTCAACTGGGACAGTTCCTTAATCTTTTAATTCCTTCAGTCTTCGTCTTTCACACCTTTGACCTTTTTTGAAGAGCACAGGCTAGCTGTGTGGTTGGATGGCCCTCAGTCTGGTTTTATCTCTTGTTTCTTTGTAATTAGAGTCACGTAACACATTTTGGGGAGAAACGTCACAGAAACATTGGGTGGGACGTTGGAGGTATTAATTTGATCACTGGGTTAAGGCGGCGTCTGCTTGGGTTTTGTGTTGAAGATCCTGCCTGTGAGAAGTCCTCTGATACAAAGTAGGCAGGATGTAGAATGTTCCCGGGTGAGCCGCAGAACCTCTTTCAACACTCAGCTTCAGTGGCCTTTGTGCGGAGACTTCACGGAGCCCCCCGATACTGACTGAGAGGGCTTTGCCGTGTCCCTGTGTCAGCACATAGCACACCACCATGATTGCTGGCTTGCTGGTGCCTCCACAGACCAGCGGCCCGGCACACCAGCTTGTGTCTATAAGCATTGAAATGAATGGATGGAAGGGAGGGGCTGGAGAAGTGGGGGTGTGGAGGCTCTCTTCCGGATTCAGAAAGTGTCTGCAACAGGAGAGCCAGCTCACAGGTGTCTAGCCTGGCCCAACCCCGATTCAGGTAGAGGGCTCTGGCACCAAGTTATTACTGGTGATCCAGGTTATGCGTGGAGGAAAGATCCTGGTGGTCCCTGCACTTAAGGGGGCCATTTCCAGGATTCCTGCCTTGCAGAAGGGCAGAAAGAGAGGTGCTCTCCATCAGGAAACAGCACACTCTGGGGCTTGAGATGGAGTGGACGGGGGAGAGAAGCAAACATCTGGTCCTGAATGATACACCAAAGTTAGGAGTGACCTGTCTATGCAAGATGCCAAGAGACAAGGCTCCTAAGAGCTCATCTGTTGCTCATGCACATGGTCCCGTCAAGGGAAGTGCCTAAGAGTTAGAAGAGATCCGATGCCAAAGTTCCAGGTGTGGAGAAGCTCGTTTGATCGAGGAGCTGGTCAACAACAAGGATGTCACAGCTCAAATTAAACAGAACAGTGTATTCTATGAAGGAGACTCAGGGCAGTAAAAGGCAAAATATTAGGACTACTTTTGAATTGGGAAAAGGTAAAATCTAATTGGATTTAAATGAAAAAAAGCCCTTAATCAATTATAAATAGAAAAAGTAGACATAAAAGAAGCAAGCTTCTGAAAGGCAAAGAAAGTCTCATACTAAAACGGAAGACCGATTTGCTCAGGAAACTCTTATTTCCTGCCCACTTTGTTTGCTTGGAAAACACAGGAGAGCAGACCATCTGGGGTAATTAATTCTGGGGTAAAATGTCAGAACCTGGGTAAACAAAGATTAGCGCCAAGATAAAAACAATAAAAGGAACCAGGAACTAAAATAAAAGAGAAACCACGTTTCAATACACTCAAAGGGAAAGGATTCTGGACAAAATTCAGAAGATTCCAGAGACAAACTGATTCTGCCATTGGTTAACTTTTTTTTTCTTTTTTTAAAAAAATATTTTATTTATTCATTTGACAGAGAGAAACAGTTAGAGAGGGAACACAAGCACGGGGAGTGAGAGAGGGAGAAGGAGGCTTCCTGCGAAGCAGGGAGCCCGATGTGGGGGCCGATCCCAGAACTCCCAGATTATAACCTGAGCCGAAGGCAGACGCTTAACAACTGAACCACCCAGGCACCCCTGGTTAACTTTTTGAACAAGAGTCCTGGGGAGGACGCTTGTTCTTTCATATTCAAAAGTGTCTCAGGTTTTAAGTCGATTTCTGAAAAATGTCCACAAGTCAACAGAAAGATGTGTAAATAGCATTTAAAAACAAACTCCTCAAAATCTCCCCCTTCAAATACTACAACCCAAAGCCACAGAACTGGAAAAGGCTAAGGTAACTGGGCAGAAGTAATTAGCCCACACAGTGATTGAACTTGGTGTTGGCAAACCATGCTTTAATGGTTTGTTGCCCTCATGTCCACAAAGCATGCAACATAATTGGATGTGTAAGCCAGGTTCTCAGGCACCTTCCCTTGCTCCTCTCCGTTCTAACTAAGGGCACTTTAATGCTTAGCTTCACAAAACCCCTGGGGAATAGCATCTCAGAAATGTCAGAAGAAGGTGTCTCCCCTTCTCCAAGAGCTGGAAAGCAGGTTTTATTCCACAACATAAAGCTAGTTCTGATAAAGTGATAGAAGGAGAACATTCGCTAAAGCATCTGTCTCTGAGTTTCCCATCTTCTCTCACCTTCTTGGAAGCAGGGACATGGGCCCTGATGGGGAGCTTTGGCATGGGGGTCCTCGGAGAGGTAGGAAGCACAAAAGTACAAGAGGACAGTTTCCACATTACACAGAGAGCAGGAAGAACACTCTCATCTAGACTGGTTGAATCATCTGGTTTGGGTTGGGGGAACCAAGTCTTGGAAAGTATAAGTGACTCTAGCAAGAACCTAGACTGGCTGATTGCCTCTGTCCCTACTTCAAGTGCAATGGAAAAATTCACATGCCTAGCCCGGAGGCCACACATGGAACTGAGGCTGCTCATTGTGCCCAAGTCAGGACCTCACTGTGTGCCAACTTGCACATCAAGTTTGGCATCAGGTTTGAGCCATTTTCTCATGAGCAACAGGCGCCCCTGGAAATTTGTGAGCAAGAGTGGTGGTTGTAAGAGCTGACCTTGGACTTGGAAGGACTTGGGTTTGAATCTTGGGCTAGATGCCCTTTCTGAGCCACATTTCCTCCTCTGTAAAAGAGAAATTAAGTCAAGTTGCTTTGCTACTTAAACTTATTTTTTCAGCTTCAAACCACTTTGTAGGATTGTAAGGATTAAATAACAGAATAAACTCAAAGCACTATAGCATGGAAGATAAATCAGCATTCAGTGATGCTTACTATCACTGTGAGCAGAGCTTTGCTTCTGCAGATTCATTAGGCCGATTTAAGCAAGATAATGGGGGCCTGACTTAGGGAAATGGGCTTATCTCTGTTGTATACAGCATCATCCTGGGAAGATCAGCTGGAGGCTGGAGGGTCCACTTTCCAAGATGGCTTACACACATGGTTGGCACATTGGTCCTGGCTGTTGGCGAAGAGCTGAGGGCTGGAGGTGTTGATTCCTTCCCAAGTGAGCCTCTCCACAGGGAAAGCTTGGGCTTCCTGACAGCATGGTGGCTGGGTTCCAGGAAGGAGCCATTCCAAAAACAGTGAGGTGGTATTTTTGTGACTTAATCTCCAAAGACAGATATCATTACTTCTGTACTCTGTTGGTCAAGGCAGGAACACAGGTCTGTCTAGTTTCCAGGAGATGTCAAAACCCATCTCTCCTCTCTCTCTCTCTCTCTCTCTCTCTTTTTAAAAAGATTTTATTTATTTGACAGAGAGAAACACAGCCAGAGAGGGAACACAAGCACGGGGAGTGAGAGAGGGAGAATCAGGCTTCCTGCCGAGCAGGGAGTCCAATGTGGGACTCGATCCCGGGTCTCCGGGATCATGACCTGAACCGAAGGCCGTCGCTTAACCAACTGAGCCACCCAGGCGCCCCAAAACCCATCTCTTGATGGTGGTCTAGAAGGGCACGCGTTATAGAGGTCACATCCATGCTTGGAAAATGTAACCTGTCACTGGTAGGGAATGACATGGCCTGCCAATGATTGACTATGGCCGGTGAGGAAGAATGAGTTACTGAGGATGACTCAGGTCAGTGCCTTTGGTGACCTCGTGATGCCATTAATAGAATTTGGGAACACAGGGTATCATTAAAGTATTCAAACAAGGAGGCCATTAGACTGGAGTGGCGCTAACACCATCGTCACCTACATAAGTAAACCAAAACCTAGGCCGAGCACTTGAATCCAGGCAAGTGAAACTTAAGAACACCCAACAGAAGTAGCTAACTAGACTTTCCTAAACAAGGTGACTGCTTAAGCTATATCCAGTCAAATACTTGCCTTGCTTTGCCTCAGTGACTTCCTTGCAAAATGCTTACCTTGCTCGTGTCAGGTGAGCACTCCTAACCACTTTGGGGTTGACATTGTTCAATTCAAACTGTTGTCTGTGCCAACAGGCTCTTCCAAATGCTAATCTTTTCCAGCATGGCTGCGGTGATTACTGGCCCTGAGAAGACCATAAGTGGTGTGAAGACTGGGGCTTGGGAGGGGGTCAGTTGACACAGACCAGGAAAAATGGTCGAGGATGAGGAAAAGGGGACAATAAAACCAGGTTCTTGGAACACAGTATCTCAGTGGAGGGAGGAGAGTAGCAGAGAGGGAGGAATGAATGAGTGGCCCTAAGTAGGACAAAACCTACTAGATTTCCATTTCATGGAAACCAAGGAGAAGGTGGGATGAGAGTGGGTGTGGATTTAACATCCCAAAGAAGTCAAGATGGATTAGGATTAAGCAGGAGCCGTAGGCTAGGAAGTGGGGTGGACCTTGGTGACCTTTGGGAGAGTAACTCATAACACGTACCATTAGCATCTCTGTAGGTCTTTCTAGTGTTTAACGAGGGGTGTATGTCAAACGAGGGGTGGTATGCCTTGCTGGAAAATAAGCTTCTCCCCGCTCTGTTAATAGAAGAAGTGAATAGGTGAAATACATAAACGTTCATACCCAGAAGTGTAATGTTTTTAGAAGAACACACAGAAGAAAAGCTTCACGACGGTGGTCTTGGCAGTGATTTCTTGGGTGTGACACCAAAAGCACAGAGAACAAAAGCGAAAATAGACAAGTGGGACTACATCAAACTAAAAAGTGTCGGCACAGCGAAGGACACACTGAAAAGGCAAAGTATGGAATGGGACAAAATACTTATAAACCATTTATCTGATAAAGGGTTGATATCCAAAAAAATATAAGGAGCTCCTTCAACTCAGAGCAAACAAAAACCCCCAAAACAAAAATAAGAACAAGCCGCCACCACCACCACCAACAACAAAAAACCCAAATAGCCCAATTTAAAAATAGGCCAAGAACTTGAATAGACATTTGTCCAAAGAAGACATACTGGTACTTGACAAGATGATCAATGTCATTAGTCATCAGGGAAATGCAAGTAAAAGCCACAATAAGATACCATGTCACACCTGTTAGGAATGTTATTATCAGTAAGACCGAGACGGTAACAAGTGTTGGCTGGGATGTGGGGAAACAGGAACTCTGGCATACTGTTGGGGGAAATGTAAAATGGTGCGGCCACTATGGAAAACAGGATGGAGGTTCCTAAAAATATTCACTATCGATATATCGTATAATCCAACAACCCCATTCCTACAGTTACTCAAGAGTTGAAATCAGGATCTTGGAAAGATATCTGCACTCCTACACTCCTCCATCCACTGCAGCGTTATTGACAACAGCCAAGACTTGGAAGTAACTCACGGGTCCGTCGATGGATGGATAGATAAAGAAAATGTATCGTGTGCCCACGATGGTTTATTCAGCCTCAACAAAGAAGGAAACTCTAGCACATGGGACCATGTGGTTGAACCTTGAGGGCATTATGTGAATAAACCAGTCACACAAGACAAATACTGCAGGGTTCTGCTCCTGTGAGGAATCCAAAACAGTCCAGTACTGAGAAGCAGAACGGTGGTTGTCAGGGAATAGGGGGAGGGGAAATGGGAGACTGCTATTCAGTGGGTGTAAAGTTTCAATTATGCAAGATGATTAAATCCTAGACATCTGTACATTTTGCCCCTAGTTAACAGTACTGTACTGTATACTTAAAACTTGGTTTAGAGGGTAGATCTCGTGTCAGAAAGTCTTACCACCAAAAACAAACAAGAATCCCCCCAAAATCCCCTAAAAACCCCCACAAAAAAGCAGAAGTGTATTTGAGGACTCGAGTAGCTCTTTCCACCACACTTCTGAACTCCGAGGATAGGCGGACGGCAGTGGTGCTCTCGGCCTTGAAGGGCTGAGTATGTCCCGACCCAGTGCACCGGGGCGGGCTGTAGCTGAGCGTGTCTTGTGCGTGTGAACAGGCAGAGGGACAGGGGCGCAAGGGCCGGCACTGAGCTGTGTACTCAACGAAACCCCCCCCCATAAACCTCATCAAGCTCTGGGAGGTGATTATTACCCAACAAGTGCTTTTTTTTAATCGAGGCGCCATCAACATACAATGCTACACAAGTTTTGGGTCTATGACGTAGGGATTCAACAACTCTATACCTTATTTGGTGGTCACCATGGTGGTTACCAGGGGCGGTCACCTCCTGAGATTGGGGTTATCAGCTGCATTTCACAGATGAGCTTGGAGCTCAGGGGATGGTCAAGGTCGCAGGTGTAGTGTGCATGTAAGAGAACGCACTTGAGCTCCATGGAAGAAAGCTTCTACAGAATCCTCCCCTCACTGTTGAGTAAAATCTTTGTTAGCCCGCTCTCCATTGTATTCCAGTAAACCTGAACTCCAGAGGCCTTCTAACAGAATTCTAGAGTTCAGCCCTAAAAATGCAAGTCTTCATAAGTCACAAAGGGAGTCTCAGAAAGATGCGACAACGTTGCCACTCTCTGACAGATGAAGGAGCTGTGACAGTGAAGGTAGACCCCATTTTGCGTCATAAAAGGAAGCCGAATGATCCATAGGACAGCGCATTAAGATCTTCCTTAGTATCAGTTTGCTTCTGTGTAACTGAAGATTTGCACGAACATTTGTAACTAGTACCAATATTTTGTTTGTTTTCTGTGAATATAATCTGCTCTTGCAAGTGTTATTTGAACAGTGGAACTTTGTTAAGCCTCCCAAGGCTTTAGAAATTGTTGCTACACCTCATAAAAATTACCTCGCCCTGGGGCGGGGGGACTGCCCTTCTGATTGCTTGCTGCTCTGGGTTGAACTGTATCCCCCACCTCCACCCCTCCGAAAAAGATGTTGAAGGCATACCTCCCAGGACTTTGGAATATTATTGCCAAATAAGGAATGCAGACGGTCAAGCTGAAATGACATCACTCAGGTGGGCCCTAATCCAACATGATAGAGTCCTTATTAGAAGGGGGCCCTTGGACACGGAGACAGATAGACAGACAGACACACAGAGGCAAAGGCATGGGGAGAACGTCATCTACAAGCCCAGGGACACCTGAAGCTACCAGAAGCTAGGAGAGGCACGGAAGTCTCTCCAGTGCCCTGGCAAGGCACCAACCCTGCGGACACCCTGATCTCAGACTTCTGGCTTCCAGAACCATGACACGATACATTGCTGTTGTTTCAGCCTCCCAGTTTGTTGGGGGGCAGCCCTAGGAAACTAATGCGGCCGTCTTGAAAATAACACAGTCGTCACTAGATCTCCTTATCGGTAAGGTTTGTTCAGTCAAGGCAGGATCACTAGGCCCATGTCTCTTCTACAGGCACAATGGCGAACATTAAGATTCTCATGGAACTTGAGTTTGTTTGATTGAAACGGACAGCCTGCTCTGATGACAAGCCCAGGGTTCTTCGTTTTTTTGTTTGTTTGTTTTTTGTTTTTAAATTTTATTTATTTATTTGACAGAGAGAAACACAGCGAGAGGGGGAACACAAGCAGGGGAGTGAGAGAGGGAGAAGCAGGATTCCTGCTAAGCAGGGAGCCCAACGTGGGGCTCGATCCCGGGTCTCCAGGATCATGACCTGAGCCGAAGGCAGTCGCTTAACCAACTGAGCCACCAAGCCCAGGGTTCTTCGAACACACCACAGCTGCATGCAGACACATGAAGCATTAACTACCTGGTTCTTTTTCTTCTGTTAGCTTCTGCTCACTCTCTATTGGCTCCTCTTTCCATTATTCATTTGTAAGCAAACTTTTTAAATATTGGGATGTTTTAGGTGTTCCAAATATCTTCTCCCATTTGTTTTTTTATTTTTTTTATGCTGTTCTTTTTTTTTTTTTTTAAGATTTTATTTATTTGACAGAGAGAAACACAGCCAGAGAGGGAACACAAGCAGGGGGAGTGAGAGAGGGAGAAGCAAGCTTCCCGCCGAGCAGAGAGCCCAATGTGGGACTCGATCCCTGGTCTCCGGGATCATGACCTGAGCCGAAGGCAGTTGCCCAACCAACTGAGCCACCCAGGCGTCCCTCTTCTCCCATTTATTGACAGAGAGATCACAAGCAGGCAGAGAGGTTTTAAACGTCAGTGTCTTCCATAGATACTTGACATTTTCAGGAGGGCAAGTTTATTAGCTTTTTCTTTCATGGCTTTTGAATTTCATGTGGTGCTTAGGAAGGTTTTTTCCATTCCAAAATCACGAAAATCCCCTATTCACCCCCCCCAATATTTTTGTAGTTTCATTTGCTATTTAGAAGTCAGACTTCATGTGTTCCCTGGTGGAGAGCTAACTGATTTAGCACCATTAACTAACACCACCCCTCCTGCTGATGTGGAATGCCACTTTTTTTTTTAAAGATTTTATTATTTTTTATTTATTTGACAGAGAGAAATGCAGCTAGAGAGGGAACACAAGCAGGGGGAGCGAGAGAGGGAGAAGCAGGCTTCCCGCGAAGCAGGGAGCCTGATGTGGGGCTCGATCCCCGGTCTCCAGGATCATGACCTGAGCCGAAGGCAGTTGCTTAACCAACTGAGCCACCCAGGCGCCCCTGGAATGCCACTTTTATCATAAATTCTTAAAGCTAATGGAGGTCAGTTTCTGGCCTTGGTTCATATTCTGACTTCATGTGGCTTTCTTCAGCATCGGGCTACAGAAATGCACGTGCCCCTATCCTGCGGGGGTGGGGGGTGCAGATGGTAGCTGCCTGGGGATGGGGAGAAGATGGGGACCCATGCGCAGACTGCCCTCTGGGGGCTGCCACTGAGCTCCACTCCTTCGCTGTGATGCAAAGATGTGGGCCTGGTGTGGCCAGATTGTCCACGTGTTCCAGAGGTGTATATGAAATCTGGTTTTTGAGAGTGATGGCGGTGATTTTTACACAAACTACATTTGCATGCTGAAAGCAGTTGGTGGTGCCCCACGAGCCTCTGTTCCAGATGCTGAAATGTACGATAAGGCCACCGCAGGTCTCGGTGTCCACCTCTAACTCTCTCCCACCACCAACACTGAAGGAAGAGTGGAGATGCAGCAGGTTGGGAAACCTGGGTTCTCTGCAGCCCCTCTCTGGGGAAGGCAGGGACACTGTGCCTCATCTCACCTCTCACCTGCCTGGGTCCACAATGTGGTTCCTGGTTTGCCCGGCAACCAGGAGGTGGTAGGTCAGCAAGAGGGTCAGTAACATGAATCAAGCCAAGCCGCCCAGATCCTGCCAGAGTGAGGTCCCGGCCAAGGATGGAGCACGATTCTGGCCCCCCAAAACAAGCTGGAAGGTGCTATCACCTCCCTTCTAATAATAATCATGTAGCCTCCCAGTCACACCGTTTAACCAGCAAAGGAAGGACAGAGGCCTCCAGCTTTCATGTGGGGGACGGGCTCTGCTGGTAGCAAGGACAACTAACTTCAGTGTTTAGACAAAGCCCTTCATACATGTTCTCTCTGGTTCTCACAACAATCTTGTGAGGCAGGTATTGTCTCCCCTTCTGCCGGTAGGGGTATGTAATGCCCCTTATGGAGGAGGAAACTGGCTCGAGAGGTAATCAGAATGGGCTTTGGATGGCTCCAGATATGCAGGAAGTGTGCACGGGGGAATAAAGACAGGCCCCTCTTTTTCCTGTGCCCATCTCTGCAGAACTGTTTGCTCCCACGACAAATCCTCCCTGAACACCTCCACTGGGCTAGGCATTTTTCTAGGCTGTGGGAACAGAGCAGTACCCAGGTCTAGGGCATTATCCTTCTTCTTGGCCAGGTCAGCTCTCCTTACCCTGAACCGTGACCCAGACTGGCCCTTGCTCTAGTCTTCTCTGGCCAGAGCAGGGACATCTGGCCCATGTTTGCCCTTTGCTCCAGAACCCCTGGCGACTGGTCATTTCCAGGAATGTACTGACCTGTTCCAGAAAGACGTGCTTTTCTATTTTTGAAGAAGAGACAACTGGCAGACTCAGACCGAAATCCCAGCCATGTCTTAATTCTGGCCAACCTTAAAAAAAATACGTTCCAGGCAGGTCACACCATTTCCTGCACATACCATCCTGAGAGCAGGGATGGCACCTATAGTTTTTCTTGAAGCAGGAACTAGAGCTCAGGTGCTGGGGTGGTCAGTCTCCAGAGTATGCTGGGTCAACCTCTTCTCTCGTGACTCATCCTTCATCCACATCTTTTCCTCTGATGCCCCCATCTTTTGGATATTGTCTGATGAACAGGATTTTGCAGAAGGAATACGTACTAGATATAAGTACAACAGGACCTGCAAATCTGACCTCACTTGGAAAAAATATCTTTGCCAATATAATTAAGGGCAGACTTTCAGATGAGATCATCGCATCGCATCTTGAGATGAGAACATGCACGGAGACAGAGGGGAGAAGGCCCTGTGGGGACCCACAGAAAGAGGAAGCAGAGACTGGACTTGTTAGTAGCCACAGAGACAGGCAAGAGGCATGGAATGGATTCTCCCTCAGGGCCTCCAGAAGGAGAAAACCCTGGTAACACCCTGATTCTGAACTTCTGACCCCCAGAACAATGAGAGGGTAAATTCCTGTTGCTCTAGGCTGCCAGGATTGTGGTCCTGGTCTTCCTCTTCGAGTAAGGGCTGCCTTGGACAATTTGACCGACGGGAGAGTCCAGCCTTCGAGTTCCTTTCTCCTGGGGAATTTGGCGGCAGTTCCCAGAGGGGACCGGATAGCGCTCACAAATGCCGTGGGCGCCCACTCAGCAGGTACCCAGTCTCCAGCAGAAGAGACCGGGGGGCCCCCTGTGTGGTGCTGGTCTCTGCAGCTTCCAGAGCGGTGGGATCGAGGTCCTCGTCCACGTCAGAGCTGTCTGCCCCAACTTCGGCCCTTTCTTCCTGCCTGATCCAGAGACTACTCTCTAGCTGTTCTTCGGCAATTTCCAGCTCCTCCTCTGTTTGTAAGACGGCCACAGTTTCCCGGGGTACGTGTGAGGAATACAGCCCGAGCTTGGCCTTAAAACCAAACATCGCCTCGTATGGACTTCGCTGCAGGGATACATCAAATAGCTGATTCCTCACCATCTGTACAAATCTCAGGCCTTCAGCTCAGCAACGTGAGCAGTTACTCTGCCCCCAGGCAAGATGACTTGCTCCAGGGAGCCCGGGCCCCGGGCCAGGGTGATGCCTACCACGGACAATCTTTAGGTCCGGCCATACCTCGTTGAGCTCGTGAACAACCTGGTTTGTGAACTCCACACCACTGCCAGAGTCTAACACGCTAGGTGTACCAAGAATGGTGAAGATGTCCAAGAGGACACTCACCACCTCATGGGCCCCCTTTGCTTTCAATGGCCATAAAATAATAAACTTGGTCAAGTGGTCCTGGTAATACAAAATAAACTTGAACTCGCCATCAGCATTTGACTGCATGTCAAGTACTTCAACTTGGCATCCGGAGTCAGTGTCCTTCAAAGGCATGGGCTTGGGGGCAAGACCTTTCTTGGGTACTGGGTTCTTCTGGTAGCACTGTTTACAGAGCATCAGGTATAAGACAATGACCTCTTTGGTGACGTTCCCATACTTTCCTTGTAGCTCCTTGAGCATGCATGTCCGCCCGCCGTGCCCAATGTTGAGATGCGTATCATGGAGAATATCAAACAACTCTTCCTTATGCACGTAATACCGAGTTCAATCCAGTTCTCCATGGGTTGCCTCGATTAGTTTCTCTCTGCCTTGCACAGAGATCACATCGTATTTTGCCGCATGGCGGTAGTCACGCGAGGACTTCTTCCCCCCTTCCTTAGCTTCTTTGACTTCCTTTATTGTTTGAAAGTACTTTTCTTTGGAAAATACCTTGCTGTTGTAACTTTTGCCTTCTACTAACTTGGTTACGCTTGTAAGAAACTTTTCTCTCATGTTATGTATCTCTGTTTCCGTATCACTTGTGGAAACACGAGGGGGGTCATTTCCAGGTTTCTGGGGCATCACGGAGAACTGTAAGAAGGAGCCTAATAAAGAGAGAGAGAAAACAGTTAAAATCACCGATATTTCCTCTAGGAGACTTTCCCTCCCAAGTTCCTCATTCTTCCATCTGATTTTTGAAGACTACCACAGAAAAGAAACACAAGAGTAAGTATAAAGCCGCAACAGAATAAAGCAACTAGAAAGCCAACTAAGACTGCTCAGAACTTGAGCACATCAAAAGAATTTTAAGTCATTAAGATATAGAAATATGTGGTAATTTTAGACTTTAGGCAAACAGAATAAATGAAACTGTTAGCTCATAAAGTGAAACCTAATTAACTGTTTTTTATTAAGTGAATAGGAGAGAGGATACATGGAAATGCTTCAGGCAGTAGACAGATATTCTCCCTCAGTAACTTTTTCTTTTTTTTTAAGATTTTTTATTTATTTATTTGACAGAGAGAGAGATCACAACTAGGCAGAGAGGCAGGCAGAGAGAGAGGAGGAAGCAAGCTCCCTGCTGAGCAGAGAGCCCGATGCGGGTCTTGATCCCAGAACCCTTGAGATCATGACCTGAACCAAGGCAGAGGCTTCAACCCACTAAGCCACCCAGGCGCCCCTCCCTCAGTAACTTTTAAAATAATATAAATGAGAGAATGTTGCCGGAAGGCACCATAATAACAGCAAACTCTGAACGTGAAGTCAGCACCACGGAGGGGCTCTTTAGCCTTCCCACAATCAATGTAACCAATTTCTTGGGGCCGAAGAGTCTGTCTTCATTTTAGAGAATCAAGGAGAAAGTGGTGGGAAATTTTTGAATGACAGTTTCCCCCTGGTGATGGCACATGGGATTAGTGAATGAAGATTTTGAGTCCTTACCCTGAGGGACCACGTTCTCATAACTGTCCAGCATTGTGTCCCTGCAGTAGGCCTTCCCAGAGGCTTTCAAACACTTCCACTCTTTGGTCATGTCCTCAAATGTCATTACCTCTTGAAATGACCAGCTGCTGACACAGGGACTGTTCTTGGGGTCTGGGCTAAGGAGTGACTGCAGCAGGACTTGGGGAGAGACAGTGGGGGGGTACCAGGAATGAAGGCACGCCAGCACAAATGACTTGGAATGTGAGTTGTGTGACTATTACAAGGAAGGTAACAGAAGTAAAGAAATGGTCTCCTATCCAACCAGAGTCCAGCTTCATGGGTGAGAAAAACAAGTTGTACCCTCCTGAGAGGTCTGCAGGCCTAGACTGTTTTGATACTGCTTAAGCTGAGGCCCATATATTTCCAGAACAAAGCAGAGTCCCAGTGAACTTGGGTATTCCAAGATTGAGAGACACCTTCTGGTTCTGATGGTTCTGACTAGAGGCGGCAGGGTCTGTTTCCAGAAATGGAAAAACTCCACCTATGTGCAGAGAGATTTGTCAGGAGATCATCATGCCAAAGACATACACCAGTTGGCCCATACTCCAGGATGGGAGAATTCCTCAGGGAGAGAACTTGACAATCAACTGAGATTCCTTAGAACCACTCCAGGTTGTAGGATGGCAACGTGGCCAGGGGAAGAGTTCATGTGATTAACAGGAGTAACAACGAGGAGGGGAGGGGACAAGATCCCTGGGATCCCAGCCATCAGATGGAGAGCCGAGGGGCAGGTCAGAATCCTGAAAAGTAGGGAAAGATGAAAAGGCTTCAGAGCTCTGAGCAACAGTCTTACTTAAGCTGAGGTCCTGAAGATTCTCCACTAAACAGGCTTTAAACTGCCATGCTCAGCATCACTGACCACAGAACATTGCTGATTCTAAGACTCTGCCGACTACTGACTTTCTGATGACTTTCTTTTGAGGGGAAAAAACAGAACCTACGTTAAATGAACACATCCAAATTAAATATATGTGGGAAACATACATTTTAGTGTTGAACAACTAGATGTATGCAAATGCTATTTAAGTGTGAGTTCAAGATCCTCAGTGTAAGCAGACATTTTAAAAAGGCTCACAGGGGACACCTGGGTGGCTCAGTTGGTTAAGCATCTGACTTTTGGATTTGAACTCAGGCCATGCATGATCTCGGGGTCCTGGGATGGGCACACACCAGCACAGAGTCTGCTTGAGATTTGTTCCCCTTGCCTCTCCCCATGCTCATGAGTGCCCTCTGTCTCTCAAATAAATCTTTTTAAAAATAAAGGCTCTGAGAAGTTCTGCAGTAAATATACCAGTTTGTTTTATCTACTAGTCACATTTATTTATTTATAAGACTTATTTACTTGAGAGAGCACACAAGCAGGGGGAGCTGCAGGCACAGGAGAAGCAGCCTTCTGAGCAGGGAGCCCAACATGGGGCTCGATCCCAGGACCCTGTGATCATAACCCAAGCTGAAGGCAGACGCGTAATGGACTGAGCCACCCAGGTGGCCCTACCAGTCACATTTAATCATTGATGATATTTTGTCTCTGAAGGAATATGTTATCATCCACAGCCAGAAGTCCTCAGGAGAGACCTGAAACCACAGGACACAAAGCAGGATCCAGGAAAGCCCCTGCCAGGCTCCTCCTTGAAACCAGCATCTCTAATTGAGGGGCTGCCCTGGCTGCTATCTGGGGCCCTTCGGGGAATGCAGGAGAAGCAAAAGCCTCGTATTCATCCTATAAAAGAATGAGGACAGGTTGGAAAAAATTGATAATCAAAAGATGCAAAATCTCAGCCTTAATCTGAGATATGGTCCTTACACTATGCTAGGAAAAGCCACATTTAGCTAACAGACCTATTTTGGTTAGTCCATCAGTGTTTGGTTTTTGAGAAATGAGAATGATTTACCCATAGGATAAATGGGGGGATTTCATAGAGGAACCTTGACGGACCTTTTTGGAATAAGGGGATGATCTGGCCGCCCTGGGAGCTTTGATGCTTGGCAACATCTGGCTGCAGCTCGAGGTAGAAGAGCTTGCACTTTCCGGTTTCCCAGCCATCCCTAAGTGCCCTATTGACTTGTCCACTGTATCCATGAACTCCTGCAGTTATCTGGGTTTTCCACACCTGTTCCACAGCAGCAGGAAAGAACTGTGTTGAGTTTCCTGGTGCGATTATGACGGTGGGGGTAACTAACTGATAAATGGCCTTGGTTAGAGAAAACTGGAACCATCTCCCTTCCTCACCCACCTGTGAATCTTTGCTTTGGCGTCCCAGACCTGGAACACCCTTTCATTGATCTTGCGAATCCCGCCCAGCTCAACTCAAACGCCTTCCTGTTACATTCAGCGACTCCAGCCGATTGCTCCCACCTCTGGAGAGCCCAGGCTCTGGAGCACTTTATTTTGCAGTTTTAGTCGACTGGTTCAGGTGTACACAACCTTGCAGGTCGGGGCTGAGCCATCTACCAGGCGGTATTCTCTTAGAGGGCCAAGGGATTCAGAGCCGAGACAAAAGATGCTCGGAGGACATGAGACACTTCCTGTACAGGTGCATTGACGAGGCCGCACAAGGGGGAGGGCTAAGTGGGGTGTGTGCCTGCCCTGGGCAGAGTTACTGGGCTTCAGCTCCCTCAGCCACAACAGGGGGAGGTACTGGTTTCCTGATGCAGCCGCCGGGATAACAAAGATGAAGCCCTTAGAGCTTCCCCGCACCCCTCGACAGACTCCCCGCCCGCTTGTGGAGACCTGCTGTGGGCGCCACCTCCCCTGCGCGCGTGGCCTTCCTCCCTGCAACCCCGCAGGCTCGGCGCCTCCCCCTCCCCCGCCTTCGGAGCCCGACCGCACCTCCCACCCCGCCCGCCGATCGCCGCCTCCCGACCCCCAGCGAGGATGTCGCGTTCCGGCCTCAACCAGTGAGCGAGGCCGGGGAGGACCGGCGGCCCCCCAACCCAGGCCGGTGGGCAAGAGGAGGGAGGCCTAGGCGGTGAGGGAGATGTGCCGGGGACCGCGGCGTGGGAACCCGTCCACCCCTCCTCCCACCCACCCGGCCGAGTCCAGCCGCCGCCACTGGTACCGGAAGCCGCTCCGCGCCGGCCGGAAGCCCCGCCCCCGCCGGACATCCTTTCCACGCTCCAGACAGGTCCCGCGAGGGGCCTGCGCCGCCTGTCGTCTGGCGGTCGCTGGGGCTAGGGGTACCTGCGGCCGGACCGTGCGTGACCTTGCAGAGCGAGCCACTGTCCCTAGCCGCCCACGTTGTTGCAAAAGCCTGCGGCCTGGAAAGCTGGGGAAAGTAAGCTGCATTCACCTTTCTGCATCTAGAAGCTTCACGTAAAACGAACGAGGCCAGGGGCACGTGGGTTGTCCAGTGACTGCCCTTCTTTTCAGAGTCTCAGGAACTTCTGTCTCAGAGGAATATTGTACTGTAACCTAAGCATTTAGGCTCTGTGAGATTTTGGCGTGACAGCACTCCTCTGAGCATCACTGGCGCATGCAAGATGGTAAAGGATGAGATCGGGGGGCAGTGGTTCAGGCGCTACCGCAAATCACAGCAGCTCCTCCCTTCTATATATAAGCCCCAACCCACTGGCAGTGTCACTTTTATGCAAAACCCGTGGAAGTACGCCATCCGCACACACCCATATAGTCGTCGCCTGACAACAGTGATCCAGGTTTGCCACAGTAGCCCACAGGGCTTTTTCTCTGGGCCTTGCTCTCAGTGAGCCATGATGTCCTCCAAATTACTGCCTGCTTTAAGAAGGGAGAAACCCTATCTCATCCGTCCTGATTTCAGAATTTTCTTACTCTCCATGATTAAAGAGCTGGTACTCAAATAGAAAACCCTACTCTACCTAAATTTTTCTTTAGCACAGTCAAACCCCAGGATGAGGAGGCCTGCCTCCAGTAGCAAATGCCACCGGACTTCCCAGAAAACCCATCCACTGGAAGGGAGATATCCCCAAGCACCACAAAGAAAACAAAGGTTCTTCATTTTAACAATTTTTATTTCAAGTCGCATAGACGATCGCTACTCCTGCATCTTCTCAATTGTTTCTTCCTTATATTTGCCCTTTTCCTTTCCTACTTGGCGAGATTTGGCTTTACGTTCAAGGATCTTTTTGCGGTCTTTGTCCAGTTTTAGTCTAGTGATCACCACCTGCAGAAAAACAAAACACTTCTAAAGCTTTCAACGGTTACCACCTTCACAAGCTAACCAAGTCATACACATTTTTGTTTCCACTGTAATTTAAGTATCATCAAGTTGGAATAAAAATGTAGCTTTGGGGCGCCTGTGTGGCTCAGTTGGTTAAGCGACTGCCTTCAGCTCAGGCCATGATCCCGGAGACCCGGGATCGAGCCCTGCATCGGGCTCCCTGCTCGGCGGGAAGCCTGCTTCTCCCTCTCTCGCTGTGTTTCTCTCTGTCAAATAAATAAGTAAAATCTAAAAAAAAAAAAAAAAAAAAAAAGTAGCTTTGACCCACAAAAACCACAGTACAGATTCTTGTTGCGTCAAATCTAGTTGTTAAAGGTCTCCAGATGACGGTAAATTTAGGTCTTATGAAGAAAGGCGAGGAATAGGGGAAAAGAGGACTGAACCAGGTTTGGGAACACAGGATAATGACAAAAAAATCTCTGCCATCATGGAGCCTGTAAGTGGATGTTCGTCAGATTGTGATATCTTCAGACACCTGAAACCTTGAGCACATTATGGTGAGAGGCGCTATTATGTCGGGGATATGTGCTGCTATAAAGTCAAACTTGTGACAAAAATAAAAATGGTCAGCAAAGGATGGGGGACAGGACAGATGTTAAAGTTATAAACCTAACAAATTGTTAAAGTCCTACAGATATGATGTGCAGTAGTGACATATACACAATACTGTATCATAATCACCAAACTTGCTAAGGGACTACAGCTTTGATACTCCAACTACTAAAAAGGATAATTGTGCAGGTTAGAAGTGCTAATTATCACTGCAATGGCAATCCGTTTACATACAAATCTATCAAACTAACATCTCAGACACCTTGAATTTACACATTATGTCAAATATATTTCAATAGAAAACAAACAAAAAAGAAAAACACCTGAAAAGAAAGGTGAACACATGAACACAGTGAAGAGTTGTTTTGGGAAAAGCACAGTAAGTACAAAGGTCCAGAGGCAGAGGCAGAAGCACTAACGTTTTACAGGTGTGTGTTTCTCAATCTTCAGTGAGTCTAAGAATCAACCCAAAGGCCTGTTAAAGCAGATCCCTGGACCTTGTCCCCAGCAGAGCTGGGAACAGAATCTGGAATTCTTTCAGGTGGCCAGGTGATGCTAGCAGCAGACACACTATGAGTAGCATGGCTGTAGGAGTGAGGAGGCCAGGAGACTAGGTCACAGAGAGGGGACATCTACAAGTGGCTGGTGAAGGGATCGAGTAAGGTCTTGTAGGCCACACTGATGGGAACGGATAGAACTCTGGATGTAAGGTTGACAATAGCCAATGGGGAGGTAGAAGGGGGAAGGAAATAAAATAATATTTCTGTCCTAAGCAATCAGGAGGATAGAGCTGCCATACACTGTGACGGTGGCAAACCGTGCACAAAATCAATCAGAAGTGTGAACACATTAGGTTTGAGGTTATCAATCACAAATCCAAGCTGAGATGTAAAACAGGCAACTGGGTGTTGAGGTCTGGGTTGGAGTCATCTGTCTTTAGAGGCCTAAAGTCCTTGCGCTGAAATGACTCATTGAGCCACAGCGAAGGAAACCATTATGTCCTATGCTATGCTACCTTGAAAAGACCAAGAAATCTATCAGTGGACTGGTGACCTGGACAATACCCAATCCACTGGTGGAACAGACACAGAACTTGCAAAAGCTAGAAAATGGCAAAGTCCTTGCTCTAAGGAAACACATACTAAAAGAATGAGAGGGAAGTGTCACCACACTGGTAATTCACCAGGGCTAGGGAAGGGGGATAAAGAAAGCATAGGAAAAATATTAATAGTGAATTCCAGGTGAATGAGATGCAGGACTTTTGCCACACCACTCCTTCAACTTTCCTGTAATTTGAGAAAAACAGATTTATGGCAGCATCATAAGATCTTTTAAAACCAGAAGAAAGAGGGGTGCCTGGGTGGCTCAGTTGGTTGAGCAACTGCCTTCAGCTCAGGTCATGATCCTGGAGACCCAGGATCGAGCCCCACATTGGGCTCCCTGCTCGGCGGGAAGCCTGCTTCTCCCTTTCTCAACCCCCTGCTTGTGTTCCCTCTCTGTGTTTCTCACTGACAAAAAAAATAAAATCTTTAAAAATAAAAAATTAGGGTGCCTGGGTGGCTCAGTGGATTAAAGCCTCTGCTTTCGGCTCAGGTCATGATCTCAGAGTCCTGGGATCGAGTCCCACATCGGGCTCTCTGCTCAGCAGGGAGCCTGCTTCCTCCTCTTTTCTCTGCCTGCCTCTCTGCCTACTTGTGATCTGTCAAATAAATAAATAAAAATCTTAAAAATAAACAAACAAACAAATAAATAAATAAATAAAACCAGAAGAAAGAAATTACAGTATCCAAGAATTAACATCTAAGTTCCAGACATGGGAAACAGACCAGATTTTCTATCCTAGTTCAGACACTACCACTATCCATGAGATCTTAGCTTGTGGGCTTCAGTGTTCTTCCCCATCTGTAAATGGATTTGTACTTCAGAGCTGTGAAGTTGCCATACCGCGTATCTGGCTTTATTTATTTTTTAAGATTTATTTATTTTAGAGAAAAGGGGAAACAGTGAGCAGGACTGAGAATGCATTAGTGGGAGGAGGGCAGAGGGAGAGGAAATCTCAAGTGGAATCTGCGCTGAATGAAGAGCCCCACTTGGTGGGGGACACCCTTAATCCCAGGACACTGAGGTCACAACCTGAGCCAAAACCAAGAGTAATCCTTGACTGAGTCCCCAGGTACACCCCTGCTTACTCAGCTTTACTACTAAAAGCAACAGAGTAACGGCTTCATTTAATAGAAAAGTTAACCTATTTCCTACACTTTAATATTTGTTCACCATAGCTTTTGAGGAAAAGATACATTAAGTATACACAATGACTGTTAAAGAGGCCTTGATCTCAAAAATCTTCCGACTAGTTTCTAGAACTCCATTCAAATACTGTGTTGTTGTTGTTGTTTTTTTTAAGATTTTATTTATTTACTTGACAGAGAAAGAGATCACAAGTAGGCAGAGAGAGGAGGAAGAGAAATGGAGCAGAGAGCCCAATGTGGGCCTCGATTCCAGGACCCTGAGACTGTGACCTGAGCCTAAGGCAGAGAGGCTCAACCCACTGAGCGACCCAGATGCCCCTGTGTTGACTTTAAGACTGGTTTCTAGAACCTCTAAAACCAGGGGGTTCTATTTCTCTGGGATGGCCCTGCAAACAAGCAACCACATTTGCCAACACCTCCTGTAATTTCCTTCTCTTGGGCATTCTCAGAAACACCTACCTTGCTAGGGTGGATGCCCACATGGACCGTTGTGCCGTTCGCCTTCTCTCGCTGCACTCGTTCAATGTAGATGACGTACTTCTTCCTGTAAACCTGGACGACTTTGCCAATCTGCTGACCTTTGTAGTGTCCTCGCACAACCTAAACGTAGTTCAAAAATAATAGAAATACGAAGATTAATCTTGGGAACTAGGAAAGCTACAAATCCCGTAAACATCATTAACATGATCAGATCTGTGAGACCTTTCAATTTTGAAAGACTCAATGGCTAGCAGACACGTGCCAAAAATTCTCTCTGGCTTTAACCTGCAAATAAACCATACCCCATATATGGGATCTAGTGACAGACAGCAAACCCATCAACTGGTGGTCCACAAACAGCCTTGGACATGGTCAAAGGTCAAAAAACAAGCCCACTTTGGCTTTCGCAGTAGGTTGACAACAAGAAACTTGAAGCCTGATGTGGGGCTCGATCCCAGGTCTCCAGGATCATGACCTGAGCCGAAGGCAGTCGCTTAACCAACTGAGCCACCCAGGCGCCCCAAGAAACTTTTAAAAAAGATTTTATTTATTTATTTGACACAGAGAGAGAGAGAGAGAGAGATCACAAGTAGGCAGAAAAGGCAGGCAGAGAGAGCAGAGGAACACAGGCTCCCTGCTGAGCAGAGAGGTGGGCCTCGATCCCACAACTCTGGGATCATGACTTGAGCCAAAGGCAGAGGCTTTAACCCACTGAGCCACCCAGGCGCCTGACAAGAAACTTTACTCCAAGTCAGAGGAAGCAAAAGGCCACAAGATTAAATTCAGAACCCATTAATGTGTCCAACCCAGTGTCAGAGTGGGCAGCAGCCAAGTATGTATGGGAACCCACTCTTTCCCAAGTCTACCAGTTTCCTACCCCGGAGTTCCGGTGATCCCCAGCTTATGAGGAAGCAACCCAAAGTGCTTCCGCGCAGCTGTTTCTTTCCAGCTGCAGATTTTCTCGCATTAAGAGATCTTGGAAACAGAGACCACCTCCTGAATCCACTGGCAAATCCAGCACCAGTACCGTGGCAACCAAGGGCTGGTGTCAACCCACGCCACTACCTGGAGACTGGCTTTTTACTCAGATGGGTGTTAAGCTCATCAAATAATACTGGTGACAGGGAAGCTGCTTTAGAGACTTGCCTCAGTCTTGTAATGAACAGCCGCAGTTGACAGCTAGGAAAACACACACAGAGATGCTCACTTAAATCGATCTGACAAGTTGCTTACTGGTAAACATAAACCACCGCATAAAACCATGGTTCGGTAAGGGGTTTTGATTCAGTCGAAACTCCGATTTGGTCCTCAAACGAAATCTTTGGTGACCAACCACACAGATAAAAGCTTATCACAATGTAACAGGTTGCTCTGAACCATCTCTCTTCTTCTGGTTATTATGCCCCAATTCTGATGCTCAGGACAACTGACACTTTTTCCTGTTTCACTTTTTAGCTCCCTTCTGCACTCCTATTCTAGGAGCAATGTCTCAGGTGCAACATTCCCAGAATGCAACCCCTCTTCCAGGCCCTGTGTGAGGGACTTCCACCAAGATGACCTAAACACGGTACCGACCTGCACTTCATCATCCTTTCGGATGGGCATGGATCGCACGTTGTACTTCTGTCTCAGCTCTTTGGAAAGAGGGGAAGACATGATCTTCCTGCGAATGTGGGAAGGTGCATTGAAATGCCGTTTCCGGTTCTTGCTCCGGTCAGAAGTCACAAAGGGATTGAACTTCATTTTGGCTAAAGAGATAAGTTAAAAGACGTGTCAGTCCTTAAATGTACACAATCTTGTCCAGCTTTCAAACAGGTAAGGGCAACAATGTCACCTTGATAGGTTAGAAAGCTCACAGAAACGGTCATATTCTACCGGGATGTTTTCTTTTCTTTTAAAAGATTTTATTTATTTGACAGAGAGAAACACAGCTAGAGAGGGAATACAAGCAGAAAGAGAGAGGGAGAAGCAGGCTTCCTGTTGAGCAGGGAGCCTGATGCGGACTCGGGGATCATGACCTGAGTCCAAGGAAGACGCTTAAAGACTAAGCCACACAGGCGCCCCTACTGGGATGTTTTCTGTATATGTTTATGGAATAAAAAATTTCTGGGACCCTCGGTGGCTCCGTCCCTTAAGCATCTGCCTTCCACTCAGATCATGATTTCAGGGTCCTGCGATGGAGCCCTGCGTAGGGATCTCTGCTCAGTGGGGAGTCTGCTTCTCCCTCTGCTCCTTGCTAAGAAAAATAAAATCTAGAAAAAAAATAACTCCCCATCAGTAATACACTTACTTCAAATCGCACCCTCCAAACTCCTGAAATACCCAGTAAGGAGTTAAGATGGGACTCGCATCTCCGATGCGTGAAGGCAAAGCAGAACCACAACTCATTCAATCAGAACATCACACTTTGCAAAGACCAACCAACGTCAATACACTACAGACTCGGGTGCGAACACATTTGCCACCCTACTAAATGCACCGGCTCCTTCGTCCCCAGGCCTGGGAAGGGCTGCACATCTCGGGTCCAGAAAGCGTTCTCCTGGGCGAGCGCGGCCTACAAGTTCTCTGGCTTTACCAGGAAGTTATTTCGAGACCATTTTCTTTAAAGATTTTATTTATTTGACAGATATAACAAGAAGCAGAGAGCCAGGCAGAGAGAGGGGAGGAAGCAGGCTCCTCGCCGAGCAGAAAGCCCGACGCGGGCCTGGATCCCAGGACCCTGAGATCATGACCCGAGCCGAAAGCGGAGGCTTTAACCCACTGAGCCACCCAGACGCCCGAGACCATTCTTTAAGAAACTACGCCTACTAGACTTGTCTCCATCTCCAGAGACCCCTTCGCCTCCAGGAGTCGAAGCAGAGTTCCCAAACGCCCTTTCCTCCTCCCTTCCCGAGCTCGGCGGCCCTCAAGCTTGCGGGAAAACAGATCGAGACCATCCTGGCCCCTTTCTCTGGGTGCTGTTCGCCCTCCGGGAGGGCATCGAACCCTTGTGGTCAAAAGACATCACCCCCGCGAACGGATGGCCGTGGATTTCCCGTCCCAAAACTCACCCGCTAAGGCTTCAGCGATGGCCGCAGGAGGGAAGAGATCCACACGTCACTTCCGGTTCTCTACGTTAATGGGAGATCTCGCGAGACCGATCATCTCTAGGCGCGAGAGAGGCACGGGATTTGAACGAGAAGAGGAAACGCGGAAAGAAATTGATGACTAGTGTCACCCCGCGGCTTGGAGGGAAACTGCAAGGAACTGCCAAACTGCCTTCTCCAGGCCCTGGTGCCTTCCTTGGGAAGTCTGGGTTCTGTAGATGGGTTTTCCGGGAAGGGTCATTCCTGGGCGGGTGGCGGGGGCTACTCAGGGTGTGACTGTTCCGATGTGTGTTGAGGGAGCGGGCGCCCCATTCGTCGGGAAAGGGCTGGTTTTACTAGCGGCCGCCAGGTGACGCTGGGTCTGCGGCCGCCGGTCACTTTGATTCCGCCGACACCGTCCAGCCCGCCCCAGCTCGTGGCGCCGCGGTGTCCAGCGCGCCGGCCTTTCGAGATCTGTCCCCGCCCCGCGCCAGGAAGTCTGCACCTGCGTGTCTAAGGAGCTCGCAGGTGATGCCCAGGGTGCCGGTCCGAGACCACACTTGGAAGAAGGCCTTTGCAAGCGGAGAGCTGTGCCCCTTTCTGAATGTTACCGCCCGCTGTCCTTCGGTTCAGGGTCTGGTGGAAATGGGGCGGGGGTGCGCTCCCACGCAAACTGATGCTGGGGCGGGCTGTAGTGCGGGGCGGCACGGCGGGGGTCGGAGGGACTGAGCTCCCGGCAGCTTGTCTGACCGCGCACCTGGTGGGGGATCCGTTTCTGTCGAATGAATAATGCGTTGTCATTGAATGAATGATGCGGTATCCTACCGACAAAAGACATGCATTTCGTGATAATTCGTAAGACGGGGTGAGCTTGCTGAGTCCTGGGAACACTCTTCTACTCACTTTATGTTGTTAACTCCTTTAATCCATCAAATAGCCTTGTGATGCTGGTATAGTGTTACTGTTCCCATTATGCAGATGGGGTCATTGACTCACAGAGAAGTGAGAGGAACTCCTGCAGGTTACGTAGAACCCTTAGGTTATATAGAAGTGCCATTCAAGCTCTTCCCAGTCCCTTCCATATATGGTCCTAATTTCTTGGACTCCACTGGGTCAAAGACTGAGAAACCAGAGTCCCAGGATCAAGCCCCACATTGGGCTTCCTGCTCAAGGGGGGAGTCTGCTTCTCCCTCTGCCCCTCACTCAGCTCATGCTCTCTCTCAAATAAATAAAAAAATTTTTTTTAAGATTTTATTTATTTGGCAGAAGGAAACACAGCTAGTGAGGGAACACAAGCAAGAGGAGTGAGAGAGGGAGAAGCAGGCTTCCCACAGAGCAGGGAGCCCAACACAGGACTGAATCCAGGGACTCCAGAATCATAACCTGAGCCTAAGGCAGAGGGTTAGCAACTGAGCCACCCAGGCGCCCTCAAATAAATAAAAATTTTTAAAAAAAATTCAGTGAGAATACCTCTAGTGCAATTAATTTTTTTTAGTTTATTTATTTATTTATTTTTGAGTAAACTCTACACCAAACGTGGGGCTCAGACCCATGACCCTGAGATCAAGAGCCACACGCTCTAGGACTGAGTGGCCCAGGCACCCATGTAATTCTTTTCAACAAATGTTTACACATGTTTTGCAAGCCATCCCGGATTTGGACTCTGGAGCTGCAAAGTGAAATTAGTCAAAGTTTCTACCTGCAGGAAGCTCATTGTCTAAGAGGAGAGGTAAGCAGTGAAACTGTCAATCTGGGGACCCTCCCCCACCCCTACCCCCCCAGGTAAAGTGCTTGATGAGCGGCCTGCCCTTGGTACTTTCTTTCTTTCTTTCTTGTTTTTATAAAGAGAGAGAGAGCACTGGGGGAAAGGCAGAAAGAGAGGGAGAGAGACAATCTTAAGCAGGCTCCATGCTGAGCCCATTGCTGGGCTCAATCTCATCATCCTGTGATCACGACCTGAGCTGAAACCAAGAGGTGGCTGCTCAACTGACTGAGTCACCCAGGTGCCCCACCCTTGGTGCTTCTGTGTGGCAGGAATAGCAGAGAGCTCTGGGGTCAAGGAAGACTTCTGGGGTGAGATCACCCTTGGCTGAGTTTGGAAGAATGTTCAAATTAGTTTCACGAGGCAGTGAGAATCGCTGGAGGGAAGACTTGGCGATGTGAAGCAGCTTGATGTCGTGTCTCCAGGAGCCAGGTCCTTGTGGCTGGAGGAAGGAGCCTTCAGGGAAAAGCCCATGGGGCTCCAGGCTGAGCTGAATTTGATCTGGTTGCTTAAAGTTACAGGGAGCCACTGAGTGATCCTGCCTTCCTACCTTGCCTTCCTTTCTGGTCTTCACAGGTTCATCCTCTCTCTTTCTGCTCTTGTTCATTCCCCTAACCCTCTCTTTTCTTTCTTTTTTTTTTTAAGTTTTATTTAATTAATCTCTACACCCCATGTGGGTCTCAAACTCAAGACCCCGAGATCAAGAGTCAAGGGCTCTTCCGACTGAGCCAGCCAGGTGCTGGTTAACCCCCTCTTCTTCAGGTCTCCTCTCTGCTCCTCCTCTTTTCCCACAAAGGCCTTCTCTGTTCCCTCATCCTGCCCACTGTTCTCTGTTGTCACCCTTCCCTCCGGGGGATTCCTTGGCTCCCTCCCTCCCCACCCCGAGTCACTAAAATTCAACCTTCAGGCCACCATTTGGAGAGCACAACCACTTTATGTGGTGTGAAGATTGCCAGGGTACAAACTATACACACAGATGCAAATTATGGGTAGCCTAGTTGTGGAGTCTGTTTACTGGCATAAAATATCTCGTCTCCACCCTGCGTGACCCTCTGGTCACCTAGCCTGGCTGCTCCCTCTGTCTTCCTTCCATGCCTCGTACATGATTTGAAACAGGTCCTTTTAAATGGACTCTTTGGGGTTCTTTCAAGGTGGGTCTCTGTGAAGCCCTAAGACAAACCAACTATTCCACACCTCAGTCCCTTGGACTCAACTTTTCCTCTAGACACTGAACCATCCTGGTTATTCCTTCTTTCCTTCCTGCTGGCATTCTTCAACTATCTCTCCAACTCTTACTCTTCAGCAAATCCTAGGCCGGGCACTGAGATACAAAGATCAGTAAGGTCTAGTTTCCCCTCAAGGAGCACAGCGTCTAGAAGGAAGAACTCACCTTGTGGGGGCACCTGGGTGGCTCAGTCATTAAACATCTGCCTTCGGCTCAGGTCATGATCTCGAGTCCCGGGATCGAGGCCCATATTGGGCTCCCTGCTCAGCAGGAAGCCTGCTTCTCCCTCTCTCACTCCCCCTGCTTGTGTTCCCTCTCTAGCTGTGTTTCTATCAAATAAATAAATAAAATATTAAAAAAAAAAAAAAGAAATGGTCCTTTGAACAAATAGGCACAACAAAGCGTCCCTGGGAAGATGATGGGATGGGTCAGTTCCGACTGAGGTTAGGCGTGGAGGGATCTTCATGGGTAACCCTTGAACTGTTTCTGGAATGCTAGGGAGGAGTTTTCCAGGCAGAGAGAGTCCCCCAACCAAAGGCCCAGAGGTCTGTACCAGGACAACCTTTGGATCTACAAAGATTTTGTGATGAGACTTACTTTGTACCGGTAAAAGGCGGATGAGGGAAAACGAAGATGGGGCCAGAGTATTTTGTGCCTCAACGGGACACCTAGGTGGCTCAGTCAGTTGGGCATCTGCCTTCGGCTCATGTCATGATCCCAGGGTCCCAGGATCAAGTCCCAAATGGGGCTCCTCCTGCCTGCTGCTCTCCCTGCTTGTGCTCTCTCTCCCCTCTCTCTCTGACAAATAAATAAATAAATCTTTTTTTAAAAAAGGTTATTGTGAGGGGGGTAGCAAAGTGCGTGTGCATAAAGGGGATGCTTTTGAACAAGGGGAGGAAGAGAGGAGCAACAGTTTATGTTTAATCCCAGGCATCCGCATCCGTCCATCCATCTGTCTGTCTCTTTATCTTAATGGTATCTTCCTGTTGTGCCCTGACCTCAGGGGGGTTGCTTAAAGCAAAAGCTTTTACTTGATGAAGGAAAGGAAGGGTAGAGAAAAATAAAAGCAATCGCATTGAATGACCCGGCCCAAAGAAGTCCAGAGGAACTGAGAAACACTGAGTCAGATATTAAGCTTTGTACCTTCCTTCCTGGTGTGCCTGTTCAGCAGAAGCTATCACACCTCTAACCAGACAAACCAGCCCCACTGAGCCGACACTCTCAGGCTGCAGGATAGGTAGGCGGGCAGCACTCAAATGTTCTTGGGGCTGGAGCCTCACAGGGGCAACAGGTGTGTTCACTGAAGATATCTTTAGCATCTAATAGCGTTTTTCCATTTAATTTTTTAAGGATTTTATTTATTTATTTGAGAGCAAGAGCACAGAGGGAGAGTGAGAGGGACAAGCAGACTCCTCGCTGAGCAGAGAGCCCAATGCGCGACTCAATCCCAGGACCCTGAGATCATAACTTGAACCAAAGGCCAATACTTAACTGACTGAGCCCCCCAAGCGCTCCTTCAATTTAATTTTTGAACAAGTAGGACATTTGCTACTTGGGAGGGGTGCCTGGGTGGCTCAGTGGGTTAAGGGTCTGCCTTCTGCTCAGGTCTTGAGCCCGGGGTGCTGGGATCAAGCTCCAAGTTGGGCTCCCTGCTTGGTGGGAGTCTCCTTCTCTCTCCCTCTGACCCTCCCTCTGCTAGTGCTCTTGTGCATGCTCTCTCAAATGATTTTTTTAAAAACATTTTATTTACTTATTTGACAGAGAGAAACACAGCCAGAGAGGGAACACAAGCAGGGGGAGTGGGAGAGGGAGAAGCAGGCTTCCCGCCGAGCAGGGAGCCCAATGCGGGGCTCAATCCTGGATCTCCGGGATCATAACCTGAGCCGAAGGCAGTAGCTTAACCAACTGAGCCACCCAGGTGCCCCTCAATGAATTTTTAAAAAAAGTATCAAAGAGAAAAGGAAAATCACCTCCATCCTGTCCCATCAGTTTTTCATCCTCTTACCCAGTTCATCACTGTTATTAATTTTTTGTGTGCTCTTCATTTCTTGGTACATAAATAAGCACATAGGAATGTGAGTTTTTATCCCCCCCTTCCACAACGTTCCATACCACGTTTATCCCATTGGTCATCGTATCTTGGAGACGTTCAATGGGGATATATGCAAGTCTGTCTAGAGGATACATTTTTTAGGACAGGACTTGCTGGATCAAAGTGGAAATTTTGACAGCTGATGTCAAATTTCCCTTCCTGGGCTTTTATAAAACCGTATATATACCACCACCTCACCTACTTTCCCTCAGCTTTGGCACCAGAGTGAGTTTTGAACCTTTTAGGGTTTGGCAGCCTAATAGATGAAAAACAGTATACCCGCAGAAATTTTAATTTGCATTTCTTTCACGAGAGCAGTTGATGAAATGTTTAAGACCCATTTGCATGGGTCTTTTCGAGCTGTCTCTCTCACCTAATGTGAATTATCCGGAATGTCAGAGCTCTGAGCTTCCCACATGCATTGGTGATGTCTCTGGAACCTTTGAGAAAATAGATACCTTTATTTAAAAAATAGCCATTCGGCATCCTTTGAAAATAAAAGAAGCGCATGTACAAGTCACCGGTGAACAACATGAAAACGCCACAGGTATTCTGAGGGTAAAATAGACTCATTAGAATCTTTGTGAATTTAACATTTTTAGTGCTATAATAAATATGTTTCCCACGAATCCACCTGTGTCCCTGCCCCCCCATAGCACCGATGCTCTTCTCTAATCTTGAAAAGAGCATAAAGAAGTCCGTAAGTTAAGTGTTTTAAACCAGCCTCTCTGTGTCCCCAATATCCCCTTAGAGGGGACCCCATTACCCAGTAGTCCCCAAATGCGCACCACTACAGGGATTTGGGATCCAGATAAGAGGCTGGGCGCTGTTTCTTTCCCCACAGATATCAAACTTTGCTGAGAGGGGTGTAGCTTACGGGGGTGGGGGCTTCGCTGCTGGCACCCCCTGGGAGGTGGTGAGAAACCACCTATTTGAAAGAACAGCTGAATATTTTTTTTGCTTTTTTCATCCAAAAATGAAGATATGGGCCTTAATGAACAGAAATCAGCTGTTGGCAAGTGACTGGCCCTGGGGGTAAGACCCGATCTGAGGCTTTCTCGGAGCGCGGACCGGGGCGGGCTCTGCAGGGTCTCAAGTTAGCCTGAGTGCAGACCCTGGCGTCCCTGACAAGCGCAGCTGTTTTCTTCCCCACCCGTCCTGGCCCAGCCCAGCTGGGAATCCGCCCGGGGAAAGCTGGCCCGGCTGGTGTGGCGCTGGTGTGGCGTCTAATGAGGGGTTGGATCATGAGGAGGAGGACCTGGGCTGGGAGGGAGGCGGCAGCCCCCAGGGGTTAATTGTCCCTACATAGTTCTCCGCTGACTCAGGTCTCAGCCATCAGGCTCCCCGTGCACACCCGCCTGCTGGTCCATCTTTGAGAACCCCAGGACTCGAACTCTGGACCATTCCTTGGGCCTTGGGGAGACAGACTTCTGGCTGTGTTTGTGGGCCACCTTGCTAGCCTCGGCCCCCGTTCCCCAGGATGACCCTTTCCCATTACATCCCCAGAGATTCTGGACCACAGTCTCTGAGATCAGCTTCTCCCCCAATGAAGACCTTCCTGGCTGGTGACTTGGGGGTGGGAAAGCATATGCTTGCCCCACGGTGAGGGTCATGGATGGTTGCTGAGATCACGGTTGAGGTGCTTTTGGTTCCTGAGCTCCCCCTTTTTATTGGTTCCTGAGAGCAAGCTAGAGAAGCCTGGGTGGGAATTCTGACTTGGACGAGTCCAGTAGTTGGGCCTCGCTCCAGCGACCTTCAGGCAGGTCACCTGGCAGGTAGGGCTAGCCCTCGGGGCTGATGACCCCACAGGAAGGGGGAACCACCCATCTTCCCACCTTGCTCGGTTCTAGCCTGGAGGATGGGGAAGTATCTGCAGAAGATACCAACCTCCACCCCAGGGGGGGCAGAGCTGTTGTTTGGGGGATAGGGCACCCCATTTTCCACCCTTGCCTGCAACATAGAGTTGGCGTTTGGGCCCCCGAGCTCAGCTGCAGTCGCAGAGATTGTTAGCCCCTGGCTTGCACCGGACCAGACCGGACGGGTGGAGCGGGAGGTAAGGATGCCATCTAGGCTGCCTGCCCTCAGGGGCCTCACCCGTCCCAGATCCCCTCCCCCCCACCCCCCAGCTCAGTCCAGGGCGGCACTCAGGCCTGCTTCCTCACTAGCAGAACCCAGGGCAGGATGGCGGCCACCACAGCCACTATAGCCACGAGGGTGATGAGCAGCAGGGCCCGTGAGCGGCAGCAGAAGGCCCGACGGGAGCTGGGGGCTGGCGAGGCCTCCGACAGCTCTGCCAGGCTGTGCCGTGGCAGCACGCTGTCCTGCTCCCCGAGGGGCATCCCGTGGCGGCTGATGACAAAGATCTGTGGCTCCCGGACCAGGCTCGGCGCCAGGTCCAAGGGCAGTGGGGAGCCCTGGCTTGGGGCTGGCCTCCACACCTGCTGGGTGGCGGCCAGGGGGTTCGTGTGGCCCAGGGTGTCAGGTGGGCCCACGGGCACGGCCAGGGTCTGCGAGCTGCGGTCCAGCACGGAGGGCCAGCGGGAGCTTTTCTTGCTGAGGAAGGTGACGTAGCGGCAGATGGGGCAGACGATGGTCCTCTGCACTTGGCCATCCACGCGGGTGGAGAGCAGGTACTTGACCAGGCAGTCGTGGCAGAACACATGGCCACAGCTCAGCGTGCGGATGGCGCCCTCCAAGTCGCGGAACTTCTCATAGCACACAGGGCACTCGCTGCCTGAGCTGTCCTTGCTCTCCCCTTCGGACATGGCCTCACTGTGAAGGCAGGGCCTCAGCTGCAGGAGGCCTTTCCCTCCTTCCCAATGCCCTCCCACAACTCCTGCCTCCCTCTTTTCCTCCCCCGCTGCTCCTCCCCAGAGGCCTCTCTGACTTACACCAAGATGGGGACCCAGGGCCCAGGCCCCTTAGGAGGTGATGAGGGGGCGCTTCTGGAGGGAGGGGTTGGGAGATTGATAAGGAGAAACCCCAGCCCCCCACCCCTGACTCTGGATGGAGGTGCATGGAATGTGCTGAAGGTGTGGCCTGCCTCATACCTCACCTCAACCGTGACATACATGCTGGGTGAGGTTGCCACCCTGTCTCTTCCTGCTTTGATGCGGGAAGTGAAGGCAGGAGGATCCAGTCCCCCCCCCCCAGGGGGAAGCAGGCAGCTAAGTAGATGCGCCCCAGACTCAGCCTGGTCTCCAGTGTGGGTCTATGCCTAGAGGGGTCATTTTCCAGGAGATCCTCTGCCCCTCCTCTATTCCCCCACTCAGGAATTGGCTGGTCCACTGGATAATATCCAGCCATTGGATTGCTTTCCTCTGTGCTAAGTGTGGCCATAAAGCAATGACTCTTGAAAATAAAGCTCAGGGGCACCTGGGTGGCTCAGTTGGTTAAGCGACTGCCTTCGGCTCAGGTCATGATCCTGGAGACCCGGGATCGAGTCCCACATTGGGCTCCCTGCTCGGCGGGAAGCCTGCTTCTCCCTCTCTCACTCCCTCTGCTTGTGTTCCCTCTCTGGCTGTTTCTCTCTCTGTCAAATAAATAAAATATTTTAAAAAAAAGAAAAGAAAAGAAAAGAAAGCTCAGAACTTACACATCCAAATGCCTTCTGGTTCTCTGCGTAGTCACGGCCAGGAGCTGTGGGCTCTGACTTCCACCTGCCACCGCTCACTCATTCTTCAGATTCTTACTGGGCTGCCTAAGGCCGTGAGGGAACCTTCTGATTAACCTCGGTAAGGGCAGATTTTCATCCTTTGAGGAGATGTCTGGTATGCTGGAAATGACCCAAGTCACTGGAAGCCAAACCTGGTCAGAAAGTCATTAGGTGAGTGTTAAACATTGAGAGCAAACAAGTGACCCAGAGATGTTCTCAGCAAGGGCAAAATTGTGGATTAAGTCCACAGCTTCCCAAGATGTTGACCTTGAAGGCAGATGCCAGCTTGGAAGTTCCAAGTGTCCTCGCTTAAAAGCCCCCCGTTTCAGAGTGCTTGGGGGGCTCAGCTGTTAAGCATCTGCCTTCGGCTTAGGTCATCATCCTGTGGTCCCAAGTCTGAGCCCTGCATTGGGCTTCCTGCTTGATGGGAAGCCTGCTTTTCCCTCTACCTCTGCTTGCTGCTCCCCCTGCATCTGCTCTCTCTCTCTCTCAAGTAAATAAACAAAATCTTTTAAAAAAATCTGCCATATCACAACTGTGTAACCCCAACTCCTCTAGATCAGCCTCTTTGGAAGGACCTGTAATCACCTGTCACTGATATTTTCTTCCATCAAGGATGTAGACAAAAGACCCCTGAATACAAAGAGAATTCTGTGCTAACCTCCAGACCCAAGAGACAACCCAATGGGAACAGGATCAGTTACTAGAAAAGACGATAGCTTCTCAACTCATAAATTTTCTGGAATCTCTATCTTCTCTTGGCTTGGTTCTAAATGCATTTTGCCAAGTTGGAAATGTCCCATAGGAATAAGGAGGAAAACTATGGAAACGTGGGGATAGAGGACACGGGACCCCAGAGGCAACACCAAAAGCTTTTCAAGCTTTAGTTTCTGGGTGATCAGTGTGGCCCCCCAGGCTTGGGGTGAGGGTTTCGAGGGTTCAGACTCTGGAAATGAGTTCAAATCCTTGATATGCCCCTTATTGTCTGTATCTCCTCAGGCAAATTATTTAACCTGAACCTGTTCCCCATCTGTAAAATGGGGTTAATAATACTGTCTTCCTCTCAGAGTTGTTCAGAGTTGTCTCTCTGTCAAATAAATAAAATCTTTTTTTTTAAAAGATTCTATTTATTTGACAGAGAGAAACATAGCCAGAGAGGGAACACAAGCAGGGGGAGTGGGAGAAGGAGAAGCAGGCTTCCCACCAAGCAGGAGCCCGAAGTGGGGCTCGATCCCAGGATCCTGGTATCATGATGTGAGGCAGACGCTTAATGACTGAGCCACCAGGCGCCCCTGTTCAGAGTATTTTTAAATCTTTTTTTTTATTTGACACAGAGAGAGATCCCAAGTAGGCAGAGAGGCAGGCAGAGAGCGAGGAGGAGGAGGAAGCAGGCTCCCTGATGAGCAGAGAGCCTGATGTGGGCCTCGATCCTAGGACCCTGAGATCATTACCTGAGCTGAAGGCAGAGGCTTTTAACTCACTGAGCCACCCAGGTGCCTCCAGAGTATTTTTAAAAAATATTTTATTTATTTGAGAGAGACAGTGAGCACGAGCAGGGGAAGGGGCAGACAGAGAGGAAGAGAGAGAAGCAGGCTCCCTAGTGAGTAGGGAGCCCAGCATGGGGCTTGATCCCAAGACCCTGAGATCATGACCTGAACCAAAGGTGGATACTTAACTGCCTGAGCCACCCAGGTGCCCTTGAGTATTAAATGAACTAATTTAATTTAATGAGTTCAGAATATTAAATGAGCTAATTTAATTTAATTTAACGAGTGAAGAGTCTGGCACCCAGTACATGCTTGAAAAATGGTAGGTATCATTGTTAAGGCTGGTCAAATCCTCTCCTCTCCTAACATCTACCCTTCTCTCCCTCCCTTTCCTTCCAGTTGTTCCTTATTATGTAGATGACTAAAAAAAATAACACACACCCCTGACAGAGGGCAGCTCCCTTCATATTTGGATAACTGTACAAGATGATAAAGATCTGCAGCTCCTGGGGCAGACTGGGCAACAGTTCCAAGGAGATATTAGGTAGGTGATGGGCAATAGATAACAATTAAGATGGTGATTCCAATGTTTCTGTCATTTTCTGTTTCATAACACACTTGCTGATGTCTAAACTAAAAACTAAAAATCCTTGGGATTTCCTCTAGGATGACCATGATTCTCTTAAGCCAACTGCTAGCATGTCCCCCTGAAACAGTGCCCCACAGGCATATGACAGCAATTCCATCCATCCACCCAATTGATGAGCCAGCCAGCCAGCCAGGTAGCCATCCAATTGATCATCCATCCATCCATCCATCCATCCACCCACCCATCAATCCACCCATCCATCCAATTAATCATCTATCCATCTATCCATCCATCCAATCATCCATCCATCCAGTTGATCATCCATCCATCTATCCATCCATTCACCCATTCATCATCTATTCATCCATCCAATGATCATCCATTCATTCATCCATCCATTATCCATCCATCCATCCATCCATCATCCATCTGTCCATCCAACTGATCATCCATTCATTCATCATCCATCCATCCATCCATCCAATTGATCATCCACCCATCACCTATCCAACCATCTGATTGATCATCCATCCATCCATCCATCCATCATCCATCCAACTGATCATCCATCCATCATCCATCCGCCCATCTGACTGATCATCCATCCATCCATCCATCCATCCATCCATCTATCCATCTATCCACCCATCCATCCAATTATTCAACAAATTATTATTGAGCTCCTGCTGTGTGCTAGCTACTAAGCTTTGGCATTGGAGATGAGCAGAATCAAGAAGGTCCTTCATGAAACTTTAGAGCCCAGTGGACATGCATAACTGTTTTTGAAAAAGATATTTTTTTAAAAAAAGGAGGAATGGGCTCCTGGGTGGCTCAGTGGGTTAAAGCCTCTGCCTTCAGCTCAGGTCATGATCTCAGGGTCTTGGGATCGAGGCCCACATCGGGCTCTCTGCTCAGCGGGGAGCCTGCTTCCTCCTCTCTCTCTGCCTGCCTCTCTGCCTACTTGTGATCTCTCTGTCAAATAAATAAAATTTTTTAAAACAATAAAAAAATTAAAAAAGGAGGAATGGTGATTAGTAGCTGAAGTTGTTTGGATAACTGAGAAATAGATATCAAGGTAGAGAGAATGCTAGGGGAAGGAAGGACTTTTGAGGTTGTTTAGTTAAATCTAGTTTTTTTTAAGTGTTTTTTTAAAGATTTTATTTATTTATTTGACAGAGAGTGAGAGAGATCACAAGTAGGCAGAGAGGCAGGCAAAGAGAGAGGAGGAAGCAGGCTCCCTGCTGAGCAGAGAGCCCGATGTGGGCCTCAATCCCAGGACCCTGAGATCAGGGCCTGGGCTGAAGGCAGAGGCTTTAACCCACTGAGCCACTCAGGCGCCCTGTTAAATCTAGTTTTATAAGGGAGCAGACCCACCCAGATCCAGAGAAGGGGAAATAACTTGATTGAGGTCACCTGGGAAGGTGACAGAGAGGGAGATGGCAGAGAGAGGGAGATTCCACAGGTGACATAGAAAACATCAGATGAGTTGTGAGTAGCTATTTAGTTGAATCAGGAAGCATTACCCTCCTTGGGATGAGTGGGGCGGTGGGGGCGGGGAGGAGAGCCTCTAATTCTGGAGGCTGAAGAAAAGTACAAGGGATCCAGGCATGCAGAAGACATCCCAGGTCCCCACTGGTGGCCTTCCTGGGCAATCCTTTCTTCTTGCTGTGCTTCGGGAGCAGCATGCTTGCACCGTGCCACCCTCCCCTACCTTACACTCACCTCCCTCTCTCACCTCCCTTTCTCGGGCTTTCCCTGCCCTCTCCTTCCTTGCATCGTTCTCTTTCTCTTGATTCCATTTCATTCTTGATCCTAGAGTTCTTCTCATGGTCCAGCCTCTGTCTGGGTTACTGGGGCCGGGGTGAGGGCATCAGGAGAAATGCAAGGAACGTGCTCTGGTTTGGGCTCACTCTAGCTCAATTATAACGTGGACATCATGTGCCAACAAGCACACCACCACTGGTGCTTTAGGAAACTGTGAGAGAGGAAGCCTGGAAAGGCTTCTTAAGTGAGGTGGGACGAGAGCCGAGCTAATAATAAATAATTATAACAGCGACCATTTATTGAACACTAATTATGTGGTTGGCATCCCTTCCTCATGCAACCCTAACAACAATTCTGGGAGGTAGATATTATCCCCATTTTACAGATGAGGGAACTGAGGCTCAGGGCTTAGGTAACTTGTTCAGAGTCACACGGCTGGGGCAGGGGAGACTCGGGGAGCTAGGGAGCGCCACTTCTAGCGAGGGCTTGGATGTGTCTCCATGGAGGGTGGTCCAGACCTTGGTTACTGAGCGCAGGACACTGGAATTGGAGATCCCCGCCCTCATACCTGTGCAGAAACACTGACTTAACAAACACCCACAGAGGAAAATACCTTACGGGAGCTCCGGAATCCAGATGGGTATGTTAAATATGTACAGCTTACCTGTACCTTGTAAAGTGGTATATATATATACACATATATATACATACATATATACATATACATATACATATACATACACATACACACACACACACACACACACACACATACACACACACATACAGGGCTGTGAGTGCAGCCACCTGAGAGGCAGCAGGGAGGATCAGCCTGGCCAAAGGGCAGGTGCTGAGCTCATGAAGCCCCCAGTGCCCCCTCCTTTACCAAGAGCAGCAGCCCACCCTGAGGGACTGGTTGGGGGAGGTCATCAGCCCAGGCGATTCCTGCTTCCCCGCCTCGGGACAGAGAGCCCTTCGAGGCAGAGACACTTCTAGGCAGCTGGGCTTACCTCCTGGATTCCCAAAGCAAGGCCTTATAGCTTCAGCTGTGACCACTCCCCTAGACACTACACACACACACACACACACACACACACACACACACACACACCCCTGTGCCACTCCAATTTCAGTCCTGAACCTTACCAAGCGCTGACTAGATCCTGCTCCTTCCCCACTCCCAACCAGGCCCCCAGACTCACTTTGGCTGGGACCAGGGACAGCAGCATCCACCTGCCCACTGTGTCCTCTGCGGAGAAGATCTGAGCCACCCACAGGTGCTGGGCAGACGGCACGTCTTCCTGCTGCTGTCACTGTGACAGCCACCGCTGAGGCATTTCCTAATGACTGAGTTGGTCGGGAGGACAGCAAAGGGAAGTGAATGTCACCCAACCCGTTTGAGGCCAGGAGGCTCTTGGCGTTGCCCAGGGCTTTGGCAGCTGCTGGAGTCAGGTGATCTTGACAGTGATGCTTGGAGGGGCGCCCTTGGTCTGAAGGGGAGCCCAGGGATGGGTCTCCCAATGGAGGCAGTGACCCAGGACCCCTCTGACTGAGGATCCCTGCAGGCAGGTCTCCACATTCCAGCAATAAGAAATTTATCCTCACGGTTCTTCACCCTCCAGGACCCATTTCAGTGATCCTTCCCCCACACCCCTGCTCTGCTGCCATGCACGGGGTGGGGAGGGGTCACATCAGCCTCAGTGAGGCTGCGACACCCAGTGATGTATACAAATACTTTCGTTGCTGTGACGTTTTGCCATTCATCAAACACTCAAAGGGTCTCACAGCTCCCAAAGACCAAACACCATGGGGATAAAGACTGAGGCAGAGTAAAACCAACACACTGGAAACACAAACCTGCCTGGAAAGAAATCCCTGACATCATGGGAAATAGGGGTAAGCTTCCAAACAGTCTGTAAAATATGATTCTCTCTATGGAAATTATATGATTTTTTTTCCAGAGAAAAATCTAGAATAAGACACATCAAACTTGATAGTAGTTATCTCTGGCAGGACTTTCTAACTTAAATGTTTCTGTGATATTTGAATCTCCACCCTGGATGTGTGCTTCTTCTTCTTTTTAAAAAATTTTATTTATTTGAGAGACAGAGTACACACAAGTGGGGGGAGGGCAGAGGGAGAGGGAGAAGCAGGCTCCCTGCTCATGACGCAGGGCTGATCCCAGGACCCTGAGATCATGACCTGAGCAGAAGGCTCAGACACTTAACAAACTGAGCCACCCAGACGCCCCTGTGTCCTTCTTTTGTGATCAGAAAAAATAATCAAGAATGGGGCAGGAACAAAGAAGGGGACGATGGGGGGACAATGGGAAACCATTTGAGGGAATCTCTCCCAGTTTTCTTAGCACAGGAGGGCCACTCCTCAAGAAGTTGGCTTTCTTCTGCAAAAAGGAGCTTCCTGGATCTGAGGCACAGTCAGGCATGAGTGTGACTCAGTAGGGTGCCCCAGGATGGCCCTTCCTTGACCTGTCCCATCATGGCCCGGCTCCAGGGGCACCCTGAGGCTGGCTGGGGAGGGCAGTCAAGGCAGTGCGCCCAGCCACCTCACCCAGGGACACGGGCATGGCTTAGTGCCGATTGTCACGACAATCTCTCGTGTTCCAGGAGTTCCAGGCAGTCTTAACAAATGGAAATGCGGACTGCCTGGGGGGAAATTTGTATTTCAGATAAATAACAGATACTTCTTTGAGTATAAGTATGCTCAGTCCAGTATTTGGGACCTTTACTAAAGAATGATTCGTTATCTAAAACTCAGATTTCACTGGGCATTCTATAGAGTTCATTCTGCAACTCTAGTCTCAGAGGGCTCCCCAGATTTCTCTCTTTTTCCATCAGCACTCCAAGGGGCCATTCAGTGGCTTGGCTCATGACTCTGCCTAGGGCTTTTGGGGGTTCCTGAAAAGGGGATTCAAGTATGTGTCCTTCATACCCTGGCTATCCCTGGGGGGAGGGGACTGATCCAGACTGGGCTGTCTTTAGACTAATGTGGTGTGACCCTGGGGTAACGTTTAGTTGCCCATGCTCCCAAATCTCTTCCACCGGACCTGCCATGAAGTTTGGCTTTGAAGATTACTTTGAATGTACAGATATTTATGGCCATAGTCTGTCATGGTTCTGTGTTCCAAAATAAGATTTATGTATGCATGAACACACACATACACACACACACACACACACACACACACACACACACACACACCCCTGAGAGAGTATATCAGCTGGAGAAACCTTAGCGTTACTTTATCAGGTTGGCTCTAACCATCTTGCCCCTGAGAGAGTGGGACGTAAGACTGTTAAGTTTTGACAGGTATTGGGGAATCAGCCATCAGGAAAGGCTGAGATCACAGGTATATGAACCAGAAGTATCTACCCTATAGGATTTGATAGTAGGGAGCATTCACGCTTGCTCTGTGTTTGTCTAAAAACCATGTGCCAGGTATACGTTTGGGTAAGTTACTTAATCCCTTGGTGTCTCAGTTGCTTCATCTAAAAAATAGGGATAATCGTGCCTACTCTATAGGACGGCGGCAATGAAATGAATGGGTACAAACAATGTGCCTGGAACCACGCCTCTTGTATGTTATGGGCTCCAACAACATTACCTCCCACAATCATCATTATCATTATAGCAAAAGGAGAAGGCTGAAGAGGGATAAGAGGACTTGAATATTTCCTACTTCAAGGGGCCTGGCCAATCCGGTCCTGCCAATCTTGCCATCCCAATGTATAGTGTTCTGTCCTCAGCAGAGAGGACAAATGGAGGCCAAAGGTGAAAGCTAGTTTCAGCTCAGGGAGGGACGGGAGCAGTGGGCTCCGCTCTGGTCAATCCACACTGGAGAATCGTGTCCAAGTCGGGGGCCACACTGGGGGTGATGTTATGGGGGGACTGAAGCATGTTCTGAGGAAGAGCCCAGCTGGTTTGGGGATGGGTCTGGAGACCACTGTGGCCCCATAAAACCTTCCTTGGAGGGGCCTGTCTGAGGGTAGGGAGCTTCCAGATGAGGGTAGAATCCCGGCTCTGACTGGTTGACTTGCTGCATGACTGTGGGTATAGTTTTTGCGTGAGATGAATGGCTGGTCCAGGATGGAAGGTCTCCGATAGCAGAATCACCCGGGGAAATGATTAAAGATACAGATTCTGAGGACTTGCCTTGGAATGTAGCAGGTCTTGGGAGGGGACTTAGGAAAATATAGTCTATAATTATTTTTTTTTAATTTTTAATTTTTTAATTACATTATTGTTTCAGTGTTCCAAGATTCATTTTTATGTGCCGCACCCAGTGCTCCATGCAATACGTGCCCTCAGTACCCTCCTCTAGGCTCACCCATCCCCCACCCTCTCCCTTCCAAGACCCTCAGTTTGTTTCTGAGTCCAAAGTCTCTCATGTTTCATACCCCCGATTTACCCCAGTTCACTATAATTAATTTTTTAAAGAATTTATTGAGAGAGAGAGGACACAAGCAGGGGGAGGGGCAAAAGCAGAGGGAGAAGCAGGCTCCCCACTTAGCAGGGAGCCCATTGAGGAATTCTCTCTTAGGACACCGGGATCACGACTTGAGCCAAAAACAGATGCTTAACCGACTGAGCCACCCAACTCCAATAGTCTATATCAATTATTTAATTGGATGGATAAATGAGTGGATAGATAGAATGTAAGGATAGTGCATGCTAATGGTGAGAGCTGAGTATTATGTATATATGTTTTCCGTAAAACTCTTTGAACTTTGCTGTACATTTGGAAATTGTCATGATAAATGCTAGAAAACTATTTAGTTTCTTGAGTAAGTAATACATTCAAATGACTTAAAAATGTGTGGCACCTGTGTGACTCAGTTGGTTAAAGCATTCGACTCTTGGTTTCAGTTCGGGGCATGATCTCATGGTTTGTGGTATTGAGACCAACATCAGGCTCTACGTTCAGTGGGGTGTCTGCTTGAAGATCAACGTCAGGCTCTACGTTCAGTGGGGAGTCTGCTTGAAGATTCTCTCCCTCTGCCCACCCACCCACCCTCTTGCTTGCTCTCTCTCACACTCCCTGTCTCTCTAAAATAAATATATCTTTAAAAAACTTTAAGAAAAGAAAGAAAAAGTTAAAAGTCCTCCCCTCCTTTTTCCTTTCCTGTCTGTCCCAAAAGGTAACTGCTAACTCATACCCATTAGGGTGGCTGTTATAAAAAACAAAACAAAACAAAACAAAACCCAGAGATAACCAGTGTTGGAGGGAATGTGGAGAAAGTCAAACTTTTTTGCATTGCTGGCAGGAATATAAAGTGGGGAAGCCACCACAGAAAACATTGATGGTTTCTCAAAAAATTAAATGTAGGGGCACCTGGGTGGCTCAGTCAGTTAAGCATCTGCCTTCTGCTCAGGTCATGATCCTGGAGTCCTGGGATCGAGCCCCGCACCTGGCTCCCTGCCCCATGGGAAACCTGCTTCTCTCTCTCTTACTCCCCCTGCTTGTGTTCCCTCTCTAGCTGTGTTTCTCTCTGTCAAATAAAATCTTAAAAAAAAAATTAAATGTAGAATCACCATGGGAGCTAGCAATCCCACTCATGGGTCTATACCCAAAACAACTGAAAGCCGAGACTCAAACAGATATTTGCACTCTTGTGTTTAGAATTCACAAGAGCTGGAAGGTGAAAGCAACCTATGTCCCCTGGCAGGTGAGAGGATAAACATAAGGTGATATATACATGTAACGCGGTATTACTCAGCCTTCAACAAGAAGCACATTCTGCCATGGGCTCCCACATGGATGAACCTTGAGGACACGATGCTGAGTGAAATAAGCCAGTTGCAAAATGTGAAATACTGTTGGATTCCATTTATAGGAGGTTCCTAGGATCGTCAGATGCATGGAGACAGAAAGTAGAATGGTGGTGGCTGGGGACTAGAGGAAGAAGAATGGAGTGTCATTTCTTTTTTTTTTTTTTTAAGATTTTATTTATGACAGTGTGAACGTACTTAATGCCACTCAGAAATGCTTAAGTTGGTAAATTTTATGTTGTATGGGTTTTACCACAATTCTTAGGAGAGATAACCCCTGTTGTTAGTGGTTATTCTTGCAAAACCTTTATCTTTATACCTACGTGAGCAAATACAGAAATTTATTTGCTTCCCTTCCCCACTTTTTTGGTTTGTTTTTGCCAAAAGATAGCACACTGCCCGTATACTTCTGCCTCATGCCTGACTTGAATCTACAGCTCCATGATCATACATGGACAGTGTGTTTTTGGAATCTAAGTGTTGAGCAACTTTCCCGGAGAATGTCTGGGACCCTCTGGCCTGGGAGAGGGCTGGGATCCTGGGCAGCTTGGAGATGGCCTCCTTATTCCAGGCTGGGTGGAGGGGGACCAGGAACGGGAGTGGCTCTTTCAGACAGAGATGCTCCTCCGTCCCCATCATCCCTCCATAGCATCCCTAGGGTGGTGGGGTCCCACAGGTCTGGGCTCTCTATGCCCGGGCCAACACTTCCATAAGAGAAGTAAAAGTGAGGGTGCCTGGGTGGCTCAGTGGGTTAATGTCTCTGCCTTCGGCTCAGGTCATGATCTCAGGGTCCTGGGATCGAGACCCGCCTCGGGCTGTCTGCTCAGCGGGCAGCCTGCTTCCTCCTCTCTCTCTGCCTGCCTCTCTGCCTACTTGTGATCTCTCTCTGTCAAATAAAAAAAGAAAAGAAAAGTAAAAGTGAGTCACCCCAATTGTTGAAGGCCAAAAGGGATGAGCG
>PITA01009624.1:0-76533 GCA_004023965.1 Spilogale gracilis | reverse complement strand
GCTCAGTTGGTTAGGCAACTGCCTTCGGCTCAGGTCATGATCCTGGAGACCCGGGTTCGAGTCCCACATCGGGCTCCCTGCTCAGCGGGAGGCCTGCTTCTCCCTCTCTCACTCCCTCTGCTTGTGTTCCCTCTCTGGCTCTGTTTCTCTCTGTCAAATAAATAAATCCTAAAAAAAATAAATAAATAAAAGACTTTTTAAAAAAAAAAAAAAAAAAAAAAAACTTAACCTTTTGAAAATGTCGGATATGTCACAAACTGGAACAAGAGAATACAACTGAAAAAAATTCCTTCTGAAGTATAAAAGGACCTAGAAACATAGACCAAGGGAATAAATTTAAGGAACCTGGGATTACCGGCAAACCAGAAATGCTTTGACACCCTCTTAGGACCAAAAAACAAACAAACAAAAACAACCATGAGATATTTTTTTCAGTAAATTCTTATTTACCTGATGAAATATTTCAATAGCTTATAAAAACTTCCCTGATTTGAGTACATTTTTCATGATTAAAATTACTCTGAAAAATGAGCGTCTGGGTGGCTCAGTGGGTTAAAGCCTCTGCTTTCGGCGTAGGTCATGATCTCAGGGTCCTGGGATTGAGGCCCGCATCGGGTTCTCTGCTCAGTGGGGAGCCTGCTTCCTCCTCTCTTTCTGCCTGCCTCTCTGACTACTTGTGATCTCTCTCTCTCTCTGTCAAATAAATAAAATCTTTTTTAAAAAATTATTCTGAAAAATTACAAAAATGTTAAAAGGGCTTCCAAAGCAAAGACAGTTTATGCCATGGTGAAGTCCTTAAAGTCAAAGACTCAACTATTAGTAACAGCCCTTATACATTTTCAGACTTAAACATCACCATCACATATTCTGTGGCATAGAATTCTTAGATTTTGCTAAGTACTTTTTCAACACTTCAAAAAATACAAAGCTGCTCCTTAAGGAAAATTTTGATCCTCCTGTAGGCACTTCTCCCTAATTTCCACAGCACAATATCCATAAACGGTCATCATCAATACTGCCATTAATGCATCTGATGATATAAGTGTATGTGTGTCTGTGTGTACTTAGGAAAAGTGTGAAAGGATATATGCTATCATCATGGTTACCATTAGGAGGTATGAGTGATTTTTATTTCTTTTTTACAGTTTTCTGAATTACCTAGTTTTCAATAAATACCTATTTTATGATAAGAAAATGAGAAGAAATAAGATATAAATTCTAAGTATGCAAATAAACCAAGTTTAGGAAGACCATCAATATAGACTCACAGTAGCAAAGCACTCTCACCTGCTTCATTACACAAGGCTTTCAAGTCTGCTCCAACATACCCATGAGCACCATTTGCCAGCTGTAACAGTTCAGCTTCAGTGAGCAAATGGGGTACCCTTAGAAGCAGTTTCTGGAGAATATCTAGCCGATCTGCAGCATTCGGAACTCCAATCTCAATCTCTTTATCAAATCGTCCAGGTCTTCGAAGTGCAGAATCTAAGGCATGAGGGCGATTTGTGGCCCCAAGGACCAACACTTGTCCTTCACTTCCTTCCTTACAAAATAAAATGAGAATTACACATTCTTCTAAAAGCAATACATATATATGTGTATATATATATATATACACATACACACACACATATTGCCATCTGTACATATATATCTATAAAGTATATGTATGTGTGTGTATATATACGTAGACACTGGCTATATAAACAAGATTGATCTAAGTGTCCAGGCTGCTAAGTCTTATCCTTTACACTTCAATTACTCATCCCCCATTTGCCTAAGTTCAGCCTAAATACTCCCTCACCTAGAAAGTTTTCCACTACATACCTTTCCAACTATAAGTGATGTCCTTCCCATTTTAGGCATCTAAACTTCACCATTTTCATAAATAAGAACATACAATATCCTACTATATAGTTGTTTTAAGTTGTTCTTCTCCCCTACTTGAAAGCAAAGACTATGACCTCTTTATTATTCAAATAGAATAAGCCTCTATTACACAGCTGTCTAAGAAAGCTTATTTACATATGGACTGTACTTTTTTTATTCTGATGTTTAAATTCCTAGAAATATAGACAGTGATATAACCAACACCTGAGTATCAGCCATCCTTGAATACATATGGATTTTTCACAGAGGGATGAAATTTGGAACAATAAATTATAAAGAACTATGATAATGATCAGCCATCTGGAAAGATATCCAACATTTTATTCTGACGACCCATGTATAATCTCACAAAGATAAACTTAACTGACATGTGATTCAAAGTAAGGAAACTCAAGCCTATTCACTTATACTGGCTGTGCCAAGAAAAAAATGCATGGAGTAGAAAAATCTATAAATTAGGAATTTAGGGGTTGCCTGGGTGACTCAGTCATTAAGCATCTGCCTTCAGCTCAGGTCATGATCCTGGAGTCATGGGATCGAGCCTGGTGTCAGGTACCTGCTAGATAGGAAGCCTGCTTCTCCCTCTCTCAATCCCCCTGCTTGTGTTCCCTCTCTAGCTATGTTTCTCTCTGTCAAATAAATAAAATCTTTTTAAAAAATTATGAATTTAGAAGACAAAGGCCCTTAAATGGCCCTTAGGCCGTTTTCATACTAAAACATCCATGTCGCATGCTTCCAGTCCTGCCTATAGGCAAAAACACCAGACCACAGCACACCTATGCCAGCAGCAAAGAGGCAGCAATGACGTAGTAATTAACATCCTCCAAAATAAAGCCTTCCATCTGATGTCATACTCACCAGAATCCTTCTAATTATAATACAGCTCTCCATATATATCTGCCTTCAAGGTGGAAACAGTCATCCGTAAACAAAGATACTTGTTCGGCTTAATGATTCTACTTCTTATTGTAAATAGACAAACTGGCATCCCAGTTTATGTATGTCTCATTTGTGTTGTTACTGTGGGGCAGTCCTCAGAGCCCTGTCATCCCCAACACACCAGCATCATTGAATTCTCCAATTTTAAAGGCTGAGAACCAAACCTGAGACATAGTCACACCAAGTTACTGCACCAAGACTGAAAACCAGGTGGTCATCCAGCCTCCCTCAGGTATCAACTCTTCTGTTACACTGAAAATTGTAACACATGTTGGGGCGCCTGGGTGGCTCAGTCAGTTGAGTGTCCAAATCTTTTTTTTTTTTATTAAAGATTTTATTTATTTATTTGATAGAGAGAAATACAGTCAGAGAGGGAACACAAGCAAGGGGAGTGTGAGAGGGAGAAGCAGGCCTCCCGCCAAGCAGGGAGCCTGATGTGGGGCCTGAACCCAGGACTCCCGGACTCCGGAATCATGACCTGAGCTGAAGGCAGTCGCTTAACCAACTGAGCCACCCAGGCACCCCAAGTGTCCAAATCTTGACTACAGCTCAGGTCATGATCTCATGGGGTCTGGAACTGAGCCCCACGCTTTGCTCCATGCTCAGTGGGGAGTCTGCTTAACATTGCTCTCTCTCCTTCTCCCTCTGACCTTCCCCTTGCCTGCACACATGTGCTCACGAGCACTAGTGCTTGCTCTCTTTAAGTTTTTTTTAAAAAGCTGTAACAAATGTTAGCAAATAACGGAGACTTAAAATCTAACCTTCACATTATTTTCACATGTTTAGTTTCTATCAATAGGTAGGTAGTAAAAATCAGAAAGTTTCAACTGTCTGGTTTTTTAACGTACAAAAGGAGGGTTTGGGACTATATGATTTCTAAAATTTCTTTTGGTTCTAACATGACTCTAAAAAACGAGTTATTTACAATCCTGCATGCGAAATATATTCTGGTTATCAGGGGTTTGAGAGAATTTTTCTTCATTCCTGTCACTAGTCCTACGGATCTTCCTTTCATAATCAGCACATAGTTTTTATTAATATGCGAGTGTATCCCTATCACAGAATCTGGGAACACTGGTAGATTCTTTTAAAATGTCGTACAAACATATTTTCTATTATTCTCACTCATTTCTTTTATTTATCAAACTTAAAGCCCCAAAGAATCAATTTTTACATGAGTATATAAGACTTATAAAATTTCTTATTGATCTGAACCTTACTGACTTTTATTTCAGGTTTTTAAGTTAATACTGTTTACTACAAAAGAAATCCATCATTATATTTTACTATTTTATATGCTAGAAAAACGTGGCAGTACATACTCCTAAAAGTTACTAAGATATATGCGGAAGAAAATTATTTTATGGGTCTTTCCTTTAGTTTTTATGGCTAATATTTCTCCCTATCCTGGAATACCCCAAAACTCAAACATATTTAATACTTTTTGCTACTACATACATGTTATTAGCAGTCAACCCTTTCTTACACAGAATTGATACTGGTGCTATACTTACTGAACCGATACCATCCATCAATGTTAAGAGTGATGCTACCACTCTCTTCTCCACTTCATTCTGAGTCCCTTCTCTTTTAGGACAAAGTGCATCCAGTTCATCAATAAAAATAATTGATGGGTGCCTAAAAACAAACAAGTAAAATGAATTGCATTTCAGTTGAAACTGAATACGTTTAACTTTTTAATTGAAATGCATGTACAAAAAAAGGAAACTTAACTATATACAAAAATAAATCTAAAGTGGATTAAAAATCTAAATCTGAGAACTGAAACTATAAAAATCCTAGAAGAGAGCACAGGGAGTAATTTCTCTGATATCAGCCATAGAAATATTTTTCTATATATGTCTCCTGATACAAGGGAAATAAAAGCAAAAATAAATTATTGGGACTACATCATATAAAAAGCACCTGCAGAGCCAAGGAAACAATCAAAAAAACTAAACGGAAGAAGATCTTTGCAAATGACACATCCGGTAAAGAGTTACTATCCAAAATGTATAAAGAGCTGATACACCTCAACACCCAAAAAACAAACAATGCAACTGACAATGGACAGAAACAGGAACAGATATTTCTCCAAAGAAGATATACAGATGACTAACAGACACATGCAAAGAGGCTCAACATCACTTATCAGGAAAATGCAAATCAAACTACAATGAGCTATCACCTCACAGCTGTCAGAATGGGTAAAATCAAAAACAAGTGTAGGTGAGGATGTAGAGGAAAGGGAACCCTCACGTACTGTTGGTGAAAATGCAAACTGCTACTGAGGAGGTTCCTCAAAAAGTTAAAAATATAACTACCTTATGACCCCACAATCACACTACTGGGTATTTACCCAAAAAAGCCAAAAACGCTAATTCAAAGGTATTGGTGCCCTCCTAAGTTTATAGCAACACTGTTTACAATAGCCAAATTATGAAAGCAGCCCAGGTGTCCACCAACTGATAAATGAATAAAGAAGATGTGGTATATATACACAAAGGAATACTATTCAACCATAAAAAGAATGAAATCTTGCCATTTGCAGTAACATGGAGGGAGCTAGAAAGTATAACGCTAAGTGATATAAGTAACAGACAAAAACCACATGATTATCTGTTGGATTTAAGGAATAAAACAAATGAGCAAAGAAAAAAAAAAAGAGAGAGAGAGAAAAACCAAAAGACAGACCCTTAACTATAGTGAACAAACTGATAGTTACCAGAGGGAAGGGTGAAATAGATCAAAGGGATTAAGGAGGGCAACTTTTGTGAGAAGCGCAGGGTGATACTTGGAATTGTTGAATCACTATGTTGTACATTTGAAACTAATACAACACTGTAAAGTATACCGAAATTAAAATAAAAACTTAATTTAAAAAATAAATGCAATGTATCAAATTTAGGACTCAATTAATATTAAAGACAAAGGCAATGTTATACTGAAAAACCTTACATTAATTCTAGCCCAAATTATTAATTCATCACATTTTAGCAAATCTGAGCTCAATAAAAAGCAGACTACTAAGAATAATCTACTGCGCATGAGATGAGTCTATGCCCAAACAGACCTTGCCCTCTAATGCCCAGTAAATTGTTATGACTGCATCAATTCAGAATCTGAGGCCAGAGATGTCCCCTGGAGCAGGTGTAAAGTCCAAGGTATAGAAATTCCAAATGTGCTTTTTTTTTCTTTCCTTCTTTTTTTTAGCCTATTAAAAAAACTTTCAAAGTGATCAGTTCTCCCATAAGAAGATCTGAATTCTCTCGCAGTAGAAAGCTTCAACAGCCAGGAACAAAACAACAATGAAAACACACTATATAATATGGTATACCACTGGTTCTCAAATTTTCAGTATTGGTACTACCAACCTTATAAGGGACCACCTTATTTCATCTGTTATCTCTGGAAAAAAAAAACTTTAAAAATCAAAGTTCTTTGGGGGCGTGCCTCAGTGGCTTGGTAGCTTGAGCATCTGCTCAGATCATGATCTCTCCTGGGATTAAGCCCTGTGTCAGGCTCCCTGCTCAGTGGAGAGCGGTCTGCTCTTCTCACTTTTGTGTTCTCTGTCTCTCACTGCTCTTGCTCTATCTCAAATAAAGAAATAAAATCTTTAAAAAAAAAAGTTCTTTTGATGAAAGCAGAATTACAATAGTTAAATACCAAAACAATGGTAGAGACATAGATTTATTATGAATAATATATTAGACCAAGTTATAGGCCACATTCTTATACTCACTGCAATGTAATATTGTAGCCTAAACTGAGGAATAATCAATAAAAATGTTTTTCAAGAGCAAAAAAATTGTTCCATTGAAGCAAACTATAATTTTAAAAAAAGTTTTAAGCAGAAAGGGACACTATAATACAATATATTCACGTAACCAGATAAACTGGGCATGCCTAAGTACTATAGACACTCGAAAGTCATAAATGTATAAGCTTAAATAAAATCATATGAATTATCACACAACACTGTCTTAATTCTCTTACTTTAGGTAATTCAGTAACTCACAGATCAAACTTCCAAAACAATATCAGATAAAAATAAATTAAATACAACTTCATTAGATTTATAGTCATTTCTAGTGCTACCAGTATTATTTTTGTAGTGTTCTTTCATGTTTCACAGAGTGTTAGTAAATCTACTCTGATTAACATAGCCCTGACTACTGATTACAAACATCTAAATGTAAATACCGTAGAGTGGCTTCAGCAAATATCTGACGTAACCTTGCTTCTGTCTCCCCATAGAATCTGTAACAAATAAAATGCTTTTAAGAATCAATTCTTAGTGTTTTTAAAATTTTGTCTATAAAAGCTCATCTAACTTTTCAAATACTTCCAGAATACTTAAAATTACTTTCAAAAATTATTTTCCAAACTTAATTTGTATATACAATTAACAGCAAATTGAAAGCATTTCAACATATGAAATATGCAAGACAGAATGCTATGCAGTCATTTTTTAAAATCACTTTTAAGAAATATTTAATAACACTTTATTCTATTAAATTATGCACCTACTTGCTTATAATTTCAGGACCATTAATTACTGAAACATAGGCTCCGACTTCATTAGCAATCGCCCTGGCAATCATTGTCTTTCCAGTACCTGGAGGGCCATAGAGTAACACTCCTCTAGGTGGGGGAATTCCTAGAAGAAAAACAAGAGAAAAATGAACTTAGCACTACTAGATTCTTGTGTTGTCATATGACTGCAAATACAAGTTATAAAATATAAATTTACCTTGTATCACAAAAGTAACATAAGAGTCAGACCTTGTGTCCCTGCCTCCTCCCCAAAAAATGTACTAACTGGCCCAAACACTGATTTCTAGCAATGACTGTCTGTCTCTCTCTATAGACCCAACGAGGCCAGGAACACTGGTAAAAAACTGGCTGGACACCAGCCACAGAATTGCCAAGCCCCTTCCCACACAGCACAGCTCAATGATCAGAACACAAAGCTCAGACAAAAACAAGGGCACCCAAAGCAAGCCATTCATCCTAATTTTCATCCAACTAGTCATCTTAGACTACATAAGCATTACTAACAAAATGTCAAAGAGTTCCCATATTTTTATATATAAAGATTCATGAAAAATGAAAAGGCAGAGAAAGAGATGATAGGCACCAAATACAAGCTGAGGATCTGGGCAGTTACCACAGAGAGGTAGCCCTGAGTTCCCTAGGAGCCAATCACTCCCTTAACCACTTGCTTCAATGCAAAGAAATCGGCACACAGTTATACTTCCTAACAGAGAAGTTTTATCTAACATATTTGAATGTTTGGTTTACTTCTTTGGTCATTACATCTGATCTAGAATGACAAGATAATTCTAGATTTAATGCAAACAATTGTGGAAGTATGCAATTAGAAGACACAAGGCTGCAACTAACTCGAATTACAACCTAAAGAGATCAAGCATGGAAAAAGGCTCACTTAACTGACACCTCCCAAAGCAACTCACACCTTTTACCATACCTCCTACTACTCAGGAAAGAAAAACACGAAAAGAGGGTGAGCAAGTATAAGTGGAATGAGCTAACTGCTTTTTGTTTGAATTTAATACTTCTGGTGCAATACGCTGAAGAAATCATACCATAACTCTTGAAAAGTTCAGGCTGTTTGAGAGGCAATTCAATCATCTCTCTAATTGCTTTCAGCTGACTACTTAAGCCTCCTATCATGTCGTAAGTTACTTTGAACTGGTCGCCTTGCTTTTTTGAATTTGTAAAAATCTTCATGAAATTGACTCTTGTTGTTGAAGAAATAAAATAAAAAATATCAGTGTTGCACTTTGTTCCCACACACGCTAACTTGAGCAATCTCTCTTCATCGACAAGTTGCTCATTTCCTCCTCTGGTTGACTTAAAACTACATTTAAGTCCTGTGACTTCCCTTAGTCCAAGTCCACTGCTGTTCTCTGGACTCTGTGTAACATCCGACAAAATATCACTAGTTTTATCTATCATTCTGTCATCTGCTGGTTTGCAGGGAGTACTGCTTAACGTTGGGTCCCGACGCTCTTCCAGATTTAACTGGCTTAGCTGTAGGGATACATCCAGGGTACTGGTTTCTGTGCTGGACCGTTCATAGGCCATTCCCTGGGCATCAGTGTCAGGGTCATTCCAAGGTCTTCTCAATATCATGCCATCTGTCCCTTTCACTCGCAACACTTGCAATTTGCACGGTCGTCCATAGAATGTACAATACAGAAGGTTGCCCGGTAAAACAATCTTGCCATCTAGAAAATAATTTTGTAAATATATATGTGAGCCTAACTTTTCACCCATTTCATGTTTAAATAGCAATTTATTCCGTCTATTAACAAAACTATCTGACTGAAAAGACTAAATCAAAGATAAGAGTATTAATAAAATAATTGCCATAAAAAGGAGACAATTCCCATTTGATAGAGCACTATCTGGAGAGAGAAGAACAAGATATTTCTTTAAAATTCTCCATGTTCAATACATCTAGGATTCTATCAACTACATCAACAAACAGCCTGGCATTCCACATCCAATAATAAACAAACCTAAAATGGCACACCTAACTAATACTCCAAGGTATTTCTCACTGGAAAGAGGAGGAGCTCAAGGGCTAAAAGTCTCAGTTCTTCTACTGACTTTGTCCATAGATAAGTCACATATTCTCTTCAGTGCTCAACTGTCAATCAATTAACTGGGGAGAAAAAATTCCTGTCCCAAAGGGCATCAATTCATTAGAACACTCTACATTATGTTGAAGAAAATTATGATCTACAAAGACACATTACTTTATTTATTGCTACCTTGCTTCTTACAATTTAAAAAACTTTTTAAAATATATGCCTCACCTAGTTTTCTCAGAAGACAACCAGTCAGCTGTTCTTCATTAATATCCACATTGTTGTCACTGTAAAGGATGGGGGAAATAAAAATCAGCATTAAGTGTACCAGAACCTAAATGTAATATAAAATTATATGTACACAGCTGTAAATATAGACTCAGTCAAAAGAATAATTTACAAACTGGAAATGGTTTATACAAGTTGGGACTGATTTATGCTTTTCAGATACTCTAATAGCCATGAAAATATCATTTGCAATTTGGTGTCCTAAGGACTTAAATCAGTGTTCTTCAAAATATACAGTACCATCCATTAGTGGATCATGAGATCATTTCAGTCAATCCCATCCCGCACATTTTTTTTTGGTAGAATACAAAATGTCAAATTACATCACACATAGAAAGGGAAAATACTGCTTAGAAAAGCATTACTTTCTTAGACATATATATCTTAAACACACACACATCTATATACTCATGGATACAGCTACACACGAGTGCATATGTGCCCTGTATCTGTGGATGTATGCATACACTGAATCACAATGAAATGTATTTTTTATTGTGTGTCATAGACAAAAACACCGGAAAAACACTGGCTTAAATTAATCAGTCCCTTTCTCAAACTGCCTAGCTTGGAGAAAGGCTTTTATTAATAGCTTACTTCATTCCCTTTCTATAATTTATAAATTAACTTAAAGGAAAATCAAGGCCTTTATAGGATATTACCTGAAAAAGTGGAAACAAGAAAAAAGAAGAAGAATGGTACAATGGAATTTAATTCTGGAGAAAGGACATGCCTTTCTCCAGAAAGGGAAATATAAGAACCCTTCTTCTATTAATGACTGTCTTCCTAGAAGGTTGCTTGAGTATAAGTACGTACATCTAAAAATCATTGCACTTGTAAAGAAATGTGTTCTTGAAGAGTTCTCAGAATATGTGCATTTTTCCTTCTTCCCCATATGCAAGTAGCCTATACCAGCAGAGGAGGCCTACAGTTGTGAGCTGTGCCAGAGATCAGTGGAGAAGCAATAGTTTAGCTCAGGAAGAGGTATATTAGCAGACCCATCTGGTCTAAACCTAAGCCTTGTTCTCCAAATACTTTATCAGCAAAAAACAAAACCAATATAGTCAACTTTGTTATGTGCAGATTCACCTACTTGCTAAAACTTATTTGTAACCTTAAAATCAGTTAATAGTAGAGCTTTCCTAGTCATTCACAGACATGCATAGAACAGGCAAAAAATTTGAGTTGCTAAGCACTTTCCTAGCTGAGGCTGAGAAAGTACTCTTGTTTCAATTCTTTCAGAGATAACAAGAGGATGGAGAGTGGAGACAGCAGGAGGCAGTGCGGTGTACAGCAAGTCCCAGCTCCTGCGCCAGTCAGAGATCTGAATCCCAACTTTGACATCTGTTAGTGAGGTGGCCTCAGGAAAGTCGAATAATACTTCTAAACTACTGCTTCTCTTTTATAAAATAAAAAAGATAAAATCTATCAGAACTAGATGTCTTCAGACTATAATGTGTATAAGATATACATATTTTTGTATGGTAAACATGCACTAAATGTGTTAACATTTGTGTATATACTATAAATAATATACATTAAATATACATTTAAATATAATCATATAACATTAAACATAAACATATATTTAATATATATGTAAACATATATATCCCTAGGAGCAATGGTTCAGTATTTGCTAATGGAGCGTTCACAGCAACTTTACAGACCATGCTGCTAATAATGAAAACTGACTGCCTATTCATATAAAGGAGAGAGAGAAAAACAGAACAAGAAGGAAATTTCAAATCAAATGTATATATAGACTATGCAGGAAACTGTAGCTCCTTAAATGCTTAAATTCACTTCTCTTTATAGAACTCTGAAACAAGTTATACTTACCTAAACCATTCCTATTTATTAAACTGTGAATAGAAGATACTTAAAATAAGTTTAAGAAGAGAAAAATACTCAATTGAGTTTTGCTTTTAAAAAAAGAATGGGTGCAGATAAAATCGCTTCCACTAGAAGGAGCCCTAACCTTACCAATAAAATTTTGCAGAAGCAACCGAAGGATTTAATCAGCAAGATAAAATTAACTGATTTTCCTTATTGGAAATTAAGTTTCTTATCTAAGCTCTGCTGCCGCATTTAAAACACTTTTTTTTTTTTTTGGTAAAATTTTAAAAATGAAGCTTCCATTTAAAACATACAGTTCCTTTATAGTAGGCAATGGTTATCACGTAAGACAGCTGCGCCCTCAAGAGGTCACAGTCGTTAGATCACCAAAAAAAATCCAGTCAACTGATGACTGCAACCTGCAGCACTGTCTCAAAACAGTCTAAAGATTAATACTGTTTAATCTGAGAACTGCTACTTAAACCATAACATAATGGATAATGTTATGGAGACTTATAGAGCCCATTTCCCCATCTTTAAGAAAGGGACAATATGAGCACTTTGAAGGAGGATTAAATGAGAGAAGAAAGAAAAAGTGTGTGTGCATGCATGTGCTAGTACACAGCTGGTGCATAACACATGTTGACTTCTCTTTTCTCCTCTTCATTTTATTTTATTATTAGTTAAAATATCATTAATTCCTCTAAAAAAAGTTTCTTGATTTATAAAAAAAATGCTAAAGCTCAAGCTTGGAATCTACAAAAGTAGCCTAAGAAAACAATACAATCAAGCTAATGAGGACACCTGGGTAGCTCAGTGGTTAAGTGGCTGCCTTCAGCTCAGGTCATGATACCAGGGTGCTGGGATGGAGCCCGGAGTCAGGCTCTCTGCTCAGTGTTGAGTCTCCTTTTCTCTCTGCTTTTGCCCGGCCCCAACTTCTGTGTACACTCTTTCCCCCAAATAATAAAAGTTTTTATAAGTAAAATCAAGTTAATGATTGTTAAATGTTTTGGGATTCTTGCATATAAACACATCACCAAAATTGTTGGCAAGGTAGCATTAAAGTATCAAAAGATGCTTTCTGTAAACAAATTTGGGTAAGATTTGCATATGCAAGCTGAGTTACAATTCTATTAGAGTATCCAAGAGTGATCAAGGTTAACTATATTGATAAGGTGATTCAATTAGTCTTTGGTAAGTGACTATTTCAGATTCTGATAAAAATAACTACTTTACTAGATTGAACAATTGCTAATTGCGGAGTTAAAATATAATCAGGTACTTTGCTGAAGTTGTTGGTTTTTTTCAAGAGTTATTTGAGAGAAGAAAGAGAGCATGAGCACACACAGGAGCTGGGGGAAGGGTAGAAGGAGAGACTCTTCAAGTAAACTCCCCACTAAGTGGCAGAGCATGTGGGAGGGTGGGGGTCTCAATCTCATGATCCATGAGATCCCAACCTGAGCTGAAACCAAGGATTGGACGCTTAACTTACTGAGCTACCTGGCACCCCTGGAACAGTCTTGATTAAAACTCGTTTCTTCCCTTTCACAGTACTCTACTCTCTCCTTCACAACAGCCCTGATTACACTATATAATAAGATGAAAACTGCTGTTAAATATTCATTAATACTAATTCCTTTCACCTAAAATATCAGGGCATACTCTAACCATAGGACACCACAGAGTCTCTAGTCCATACGTTGGGTGGACTCATCTAGCTTGAGCTAATACAGTAGAACACTAGCCACGCACCATGTGTGGCTATCAAGCACTTAAATGTGGCTAGTCTAAATTGAGATGTGCTACAAGTATAACATACACACTGGATTTTCAAAACTCAGTTTAAAAAGAGTATTTTATTAATAGTTTTTTATAGTTACTATAAGTTAAAATTTTATGATAACTAGTTAAATATTAGATAATATTTAAATGATTAAATTAAATGTTAATGAAATATTTCACCAATTTCATTTCCTTCCTAAATGTGACTACGAGAAAATGCAAAATTACATATGTGGTTCACATTTGTGACTCTTATTCTATTTCTGCTGGGCAGCACTGATCCAGAATGTCACCAAAGAAAAGAGCCAAACCTGAGTGCCAGGTCCATTTCCTCAGCCTGTAGCACAGCACCCAACAGAGGCTGGACTTGGATGGCATCACCAACCCTCACACCCACATTCTTCTGTGCCATTTCACTCAGGCCAATCTTGCCTCCAGGAAATCCTGCCACAGGCCAGGCTGTATAGACCTGCTCAGAACACAGGAAATAAAAAAAATGAGAAAATACTCACAATATCATTAATTTATAAAGCAGAAAACTAAGCACAGCCAAGCATATTGATCTGTAAAACATAGTCCTTAACCCCAAGGACTTACAACCTGACAAGTTACAAAAAAACTTTAAGATAAATATTGTATCTTCTTTGTGAAGATTAGGAATGATCCCACATTGAAAATGATTTGAAAAAAAAAAAAAAGAAAATGATTTGAAGATTTGAAAGGTAATTTAGGAAAGAGACAAAGGCATTAACATGTAAAAAAAAGAAAATAAGAGAAAGTACTAAAGACAAACTAACTGTAAGGCAATCTAGCCTGGAACATAAAATACATCCAGGAAATAGTGAAGGACCCTGCACAAGAGCTTCATGAGAACCTGGATCTTAACAGACTTAAATGTTAAGGGACAGAGCAAAGAAAGACTTCTAGCTCCAAATAGTGGGCTGAGCTCATACATTTATAGTCTTTCACAGCACACAGCAGAGGACTTCCTTTTTTCTTTTTAAGAATAATGAAAAGAATGACAAGTGTGGGGCGCCTGGGTGGCTCAGTTGGTTGAGCGACTGCTTTCGGCTCATGATCCTGGAGACCTGGGATCGAGCCCCACATCGGGCTTCCTGCTTGGCGGGAAGCCTGCTTCTCCCTCTCTCAGTCCCTCTGCTTGTGTTCCCTCTCTTGCTATGTTTCTCTCTGTCAAATAAATAAATAAAATCTTAAAAAAAAAAAAAAAAAAGAATGACAAGTGTGCCATCAGCACACAACAGCTTTTTTTTGTTTCTTTTTTTAAGATTTTATTTATTTGACAGAGAGAGAGCAGGAGAGCACAAGCAGGGGGAATGGCAGAGGGAGAGGAAGAAGAGCAGGCTCCCTGCTGAGCAGAGCCCATGTGGGGCTCTATCCCAGGACCCTGGGATCATGAACTGAGCTGAAGGCAGTTGCTTAATGAACTGAGCCACCCAGGCGCCCCAGGACATAACAGATTTCAAATATTTTAGGAGGACCCTGCTGGGTGAGAGGACCCTGGCTAATAAAGCAGCAGAAAAAATGGCAGAGGCAGAGGCAGAGGCAGAGGCAGCAGCCAGCACCAGGGCAGAACCAAAAAAGGTTTTGGGCTTCCAGACTCAAGTTATGATGAAGAGCAGCAAGAACAAAAGCTGAACACAGGGAAGGCAATCAAATACTTGTATACGAAAGAGATGACTTTCATACTCCCAAATAGCATTTCTTTGAAAAAAATATAACTAACACACTGGAGGGAATAGGGCAGATACTGTGTATGTCATTATCTCCGAAGGAAAGGCCTCTCTCTACACTATGACATTTAGAGGCTACTATTTCTAGGAGAGTCATAGACATCAAAGAAAGGAAAAGTTTATATAGATGTGAGGATCTTTTAAAATATAATTTTCCATTTACTACTGCTTTGTTGAAAATTAGAATAAAAAACATCTGAAATCTCTCTAAACGAAGGAAACAAAAAAGACTCTTACCTCTTGTTTTCCATCCAAACTGGTAAGTAACACTGGTCGACCTATACATATATTTGCAGATTTCATAGTGTTGAGTCCAAGCTGAATAAGGGAATTCTGGAACGTTTTAGGAACTTTGTTATCTACCAAAAGGGAAAGAAAATTATTTTCATACTATTTTATAGTTGAAGTTAAAGCCTGCTTTCTTTTGGCTTAAATAAAAATCCTCTATCCATATAACCACATAAATGCACTTACCATACCCTAGAGAAACCACAGTTCCAATTCTTTTTTTTTTTTTTTTTAACAAAAAGACTTAAAACCAAACCTTTCTGAGGGTCCACTGACTGAAAATATGAGGGCTAAATAAAAAAAGATGTCTTGGGGCATCTGGGTGGCTCAGTTGGTTAATCCACTGCCTTCAGCTCAGGTCATGATCCGGGAGTCCCAGGATCGAGTCCCGCATCAGGCTGACAGCTCCATGGGGAGTCTGCTTCTCCCTCTGACCTTCTCCCCTCTCATGCTCTCTCTCATTCACTCTCTCTCTCTCAACAAATAAATATTTTTTTTAAAAAATGTCTTACAGGTATTGGTTTTCAGCTTTTAAGAAAAATAATCTCTTATACTCTTTCTCCTAAACCTTATGCTGCTCTGAGGCACAAATTGGGTCAAATTCATCTTTGTATCTCCAAGGCCCAGAAGTGCATCAAATATAGAAGCTGCATAATAAATATCCATGAAATCAATGAACATAGTAGATGACTACACAGTTTCTTTTCAGCACAAAATCCATGAAACACTTATGAAATTTGAGCTTTTCACAAACTTTGTCACAAAATTTATTATTAGACACATATACTGCAATCATAGTTCTCTAATATTAGTGTTCCTTAATAATAAAAATATAGATACTTTGTAATTTAAAAGGAACAAAGTCAAAGAAAGCAAAACCATGCCTGATTTAATTATTTTTTGCCGCTACAAAATAACTACCCAACGTATGTATTTTCCTTCTGTAATCAGCTGAACAAATCTAGAAAAACAAAGCATCTCATGGAGCTAAGATTAACAGTACTGAGCATTTATAAAATAATCGTATTTCATAGTATGAAGTTGAAAAGATATTCAACTTTCCTATGAGCACTAGGCCTCTTACATACGTCACTCATCAATAACAGCAAAGCATCCCTTTGGAGATCTCATAAGGTTCAGTTTCTGCCACTTCTTTCTTCCTAAACCTCAGTGAACTGTCCTTCCCTTTTGATAAGTACTTCACAGGTACATTCAGTCCTTGGTAAGATTCTAGGTTTTCTTCTCTTCCTTCCAGTCTATCTGCATATTCACTATGTACCAGGGTTTGACAAATCACAGGTTCTCTAAATACCTCTACTTCCTCCCTATGAAGATCACATTTAAATTCTCATCCACTGGTCTTATTTCCTAATATAGCTCCATGTGTTTTCTTACAGCATTCAAATATACTCAAGATGTCCTCCACATAATTCCTTTCACCAGTCCTCATTCCTCCAATACCATACTTTAAAAATACATCTCAACATCCACTTTCCCCATTAACTAACTACACATTTATCAAACACTTCATGTGCCTGATTAGTAAAGGTAATTTCAAACAACCACCCACTCTTCATTTTGTTCATCCAACAAATATTTATTATGTGCCTACTACATGGCAGACAATATTTTAGGCGCTAAGGATACAAAGCAAAAAGAAGCAGATGGTCCTTGGTCTCACAGAGCTTATAATCTAATAGGATGAGAGTGTTATTAAACAATCATTGGATAATTGCGTAACTGTAAACTAAGATTAATACATTGCAAGAATGACTAAGAGTGCTGAGAGAGCCTACTATGTGGAATCTAATTTGGAAGAAACAGAGATTGCTTCTCCAAGGAAGTAATGTTTAAATTCAGATCCAAAGGAAGAGTAGGAATTAACTAAACAAAGAGAAAAAAAGATAACTCTTGGCAAAGAGAATAACTTGTACAGAGGTCTGGACAGAGCAGCAGCATAGTGCATCTGAGGCAAGAGTACAGGCAAAACGTCAGGAGACAAGGGAACACATAAAGAAGATCAAGACCTCCCAGTGCAGTAGGCTATACCAAGCAGCAGCTCGTTCTCTTTCTAAGTAAATAAACCTTTAAAATAAATAAATAAAATATTTAAAAAAAAAAAAGAAAGAAAACTCCAAGAAAAGATGTATAGAACAATGCTATACAAAATGTGGTCAGCAAACTATTTGTTATGGGTTCATGATGGGATAAGTATAGCAATCAGGGCTTAGAAGCTTTTATTACAACTGGACAGGGTAATCCCACATCTGTTGACTCTAATAAAAATCTCTATTTTTAAACTTACTTTTCCAGGGATTTCTTTTTGTTGTATTTTACAACTGTGCTGTGCTATGACATATCATATTGAGAGACAGAGAATGAACTAGCAAAAGACAGAGCACAAGCTGGAGGAGGGGCAGAGGGAGAGGAGAAGCCATGCTCCCTGCTAAGCAAGGAACCTGATGCTGGGCTCGATCCCAAAACTCTGGGATCATGACCTGAGCTGAAGGTAGATGGTTAACTGAGTCACCCAGGCACTCTGATACATCGTATTTTAAAAACTTTACCTACAGAGTTTGAGTAGTATTGGTCTAGAAGGCACCTGAACCACAATTCCGAAATAGTATAGATTTGTCTAGATTACAAATATAATAGTATAAATTAGTATAAATTACAAATATAAATTTGAAAATGGGGGCGCCTTGATATATATATATATTATATATATATAATATATCCCATGCTCCCTAGCTATACGTAATTTTGCAGTTAAATATGTCGTTAATCTTAAACGAAGCAAAGCTGTTTCCAGTTCAACCTACAAATTCAAAACAATTTACAAAAGTGATGGCGTGATTTATCCGTGGATAAGCCGTTTTTGCCTAACTTCTCCAGTGCAGGCACGGCTTCGGGTGTACAAACTTGTGTGCCACTCTCACAGCTCTGTCTCGCCAATTTTCATAAGCCTCTGCACCTTAAAGGCAGCATCGCTAGGTCTACGTCTTCTCAGGTTGCGTCCCCTCCGCCTCAGGTCTCCCAACCAGAACTCTTTACCCTTTTCTAAGAAGTTGGTCACAACCAGAATCCCGGCCGCTGCCGCCGCGCCTGGCCCAGCAGAAGAAGTCGAGGGCCCCGAAGGAGAGGAAGCAGAAGAGGGCGAGGTTGAACCATCCTCTGCGCTTCGGTTCAGCCGTTTTCTGTTCTTCTTGGAAGACATAACCTTAAAACAGCCCAGGAAAAGTTACCGCAAAGCCGGCTCAACGTGCGCGTTTCTCAGGAAGAAAACTTCCGGGGCAGAAGTCCACGACACTCCGCCCTGCACCGTAATACCCCATGTGGAGCTCAGTAGGAAAAAAAAGGGAGACCCGAGTATTCAGAAACCGCCATCTTTGAAGAAGTTGAAGTTCTGACCTTTACCAGAGGAAGACGGATTATGTGGACACAACCGTTATTTAGATTGTAAATTCCTGAAAGACGGGATTTTGGGGTATCTCTTCCCGCCTTTCCATGCCATCCCTGAACAAACGTCAGTTGACTTAAGCTAGAAAAAGAAAGTAGTGGAAAAGTTTCTCTCCTGCTTTCCTGGAACCGGGAAATTCCTGAGAGGAGCTGGTAGACAGACTTGGTGGTCACTTCGGTCTGGCGCTTAAAAAAAAAAAAAAAGTAACGGCGCCACTTTGCGATGGAAGAGTGGCACTCTTCTAAAATTTACGGTAGTGATCTCCTTCCTGGAACTTAAAGGAACGTTGATTTAGGGGCCGAGCTAGTGGCGGGAAGCCGACGCGTAAATGCTGCCCCGGTTCTGCGGGCGTTTCTGGCGCGCAATGCTCTTGCGGACCTGCGGCGCCAAGCTCTTAGCAGGGCACCGCGGGACCTCGGGCGGTCCGGGTTGCAGGTGGGATCCCCCTGCGGGAGCGGAAGACCTGCGGGGAGAGCTGGACAGATTCGGGGGCGTCTCGGTGCGCCTAGCACGGCTCGGCGCCCTAGACCGCCTGGACGCCGCCTCATTCCAGAGGGGCTTGCAGGGCAAGTGTTCCTGCGCCGTTGGGGTTCCCTGGCTCCGGAGCGTTTCTAAAAAGTAACGGGGGTCCCTACCCACCTGCCGCGCTCTCGGTGAATCGAGTACCGAGTCCTACCGAGAGAGAGCCGGCAAGACCCCTACTAATTTACCCCCTTTCGTTCTTGTGCCCATTGGTGGAAGTTTCTGAGGCACTTGGATGAAATGGTAACTATCCCAGACTTGGAGATGGGCAGCTCCAGTTTCTGATAAACTTTCTAGTGTGTGTCCTTCGGCAGGTTCTGCAAACTACCATTTCTCCTTCCATAAAACTGGTTAGTAACGCATAGGATTGTGGGGGGCTTCAGTTGGGTAATGCATGTAAAGTCCTTAGTTCAGCCTCTTCCGAGACAAAGTATCCCGCAGAACTACATAGGTGGTGGACAGTGAGTGAACCAGAGAGATTCTAAGTGGTCATTTTTGTACACAAATTGGGTTAGGCTGACGCATTAAGTACTAGAGTTTGCTAGCGACAGCAGCAAGGCTTTTATGATGAACTGGGGAGGGTAGTGGGCGCTTTCAGACTTCAGTAAAAAAACTCTCTACTCACCTTGAACTTAAGTCTAAAGATAGGAAAGAAAGCTTGGATTGAGGAGCTTTCACTTTGACAGAAGAGGGTGACGTGGTTAAGAGTTTTTCAGACTGCCCCTGGTGGCTCTTCTATTCTACTTGAAGGCCTACGCAGAAATTCAGCCATGGAAAGATCCTGTCACTCTAAAAGGAAACTTCAGATAATCCTTATCCTATTGAGCAATATGGCAAGTGAGCATCTATGTCAATATAACTAAGCTAGTTACTTCAGTCTTTAATCATTCTCCTTCCCAAACTACTTGCCTCTTCACCACATTTTCTTTTCTACTTGTAATTGCTGACTCCAACGGTATCAGCAATAGGAGAAACAAGCCAATGTTCATCCTCTAATATATTTACCTATGTGTGAGAAGATACAGGCATTTATTGCACACACTTGTTACTTATCAGTGGCCAGGTTATTAAAGCACTTCCTTAGTCTAAAAGACAAAGCATGAGTGTTGGGTTTAGTGTCACACATCCAGGTTTCAAGCCCCATGTTCTTAACAGGTTCTTAGCCATTAGGCAAACTACTAAAAATATTTGCCTCCTAGGTTGCTTATGGAAATAATGCCAACCCTAATTATTTTACTGGGTACGTGTGATCAAAGATAAATTATAGGAAACTAATTTATAATCTATAATACTATATACTTTTATAGTTTTTTAATAAAACATTCTATTGCATTTATGAATTCATATTGCTAGACACTTAAGAACTTAACAAATATTAATTCATTTAATCCTCGTAACAATTCTGAGTAAATACTGTTACCTTTATTTTAAATGTGATGGTACTGAGGCACAGAGAGATTATAACTTCCCTTGGCTCTGGAATCTGTTTTTAATGCATTACGCTGCCTCTAAGAGCTAGTGCAAATTTTGTTACTAAGTCAAACTAGCTTTTTCACTTGATTAGAATGATTAGGGAGGATATGAGAATTCTCTGGGGTGATAGATGTGTTCTGTAATCTATTGGAGTATGTTACACAGGTGTATGCATATGTCAGAACTCATTAAATGTACACTTAAGATCTGTGCCCTTTATGTAATTGTATATCAATTTTAATAAGGTTTAAATCAGAGAAAGAGATGGTGGAGAAGGCTCTACCTCCATAGCCCCAAATCGGGAAGCTTTTATGAAAGGCTCCCATGTGTTTGTCACTGTATAAGACCCACTGCCTTTTAAAGAGGTAGAGAACACAGCCCTTAACAGGGAGTCACTGAAGAGCTGGAGAAGAGAAGAGGAGGAAAAAGAAATTTAACCATTAACTAAATAATAAAGCCTTCCCATGACCACACAGACACACAATTTGCAAAATTATTGTAAAGAGAAGTGAGGCAATGGATGGAGAAAGTGATATGAGAAGTTTTTCTAAGACTGCAGTCTTCACCCATAAATCAGGGGTGGTAATACTTGCCTTTCAGGTTGTGAGAACTTAACGAGATAATATAAGGAGAGTGTCTGGAACTTAGGACCAAATGTTGACATCTTTTTCTTCTGGATCAATCTTCAGTAATAAAATCAGAGATTTTACAGAAGTCAAAAACAGAAAAATCTACATTCATTTTGGTATTATTTATAAAGTAAATTAGAAATAATCTAAATACCCAGGAGTAAGGTTCATTAAGTAACTTTTGATGTAGCTTTCTGAGGAAAATTATTCAGTGATTAAGAACTTATGTTCCTTACAAATTTTGATGACAGCAAAATGTTTATAATAAGTAGTAAAGATATATGGTGTGATGTGAATTCCAAAATTATATTCATGGAAGAATGTTAAAATTTAAATTTTTATCTCTGCATGCTAGTAAAATATCAAGTTTTGATTTTTTTCATTTTTTTCTAGGACTGGTATACATTATTAAATATGTAGTTAGAGTTTTACCAATTGGAATTTATAAGCCAAAAAAATTATGACAGAACTCTTAAAGTGTAAGTAGAAGCCCATAATAGTCGTTTATAAAGATTAAAACTAAGGATGTTAAAAGGAACAGCATTTTATTTTGTTTTAATCAAGTTTTTTTATTCATTCTACAAATATTGAACACCAGTTATGTGCCACGCATTGTATCAGGTGATATGAATATACTGACTCTATTCTCAAGGAATTCAGCCAGCTGGAAAAATCACGTAACAAGATACTAATTACAATAAAACATTGTAGTTCCTGTGTGCTGATGTAAACAGAGCATTTTGGGATTCTTTTCCCCCCAGCACTGCCTAGGTAACTACTCAGGAGGGTGGATGTTTTAGGATGGCTTTTTGAAAGACTTAGGTGACACCTAAGATGAGTTGTTTGGTTTTTTTTCTTCCACTCTTTTCACTGGAAAATGTTTACAGATTTTTATCCTCATCTGCATTATAGCTGCAATACAGCAATGGAGATCAGAAGGTCGGATAGCAGTATGGCTGCACATTCCCATCCTCCAAAGCCGATTTATTGCCCCAGCTGCTTCCCTGGGTTTCTGCTTTCACCATGCAGAATCGGATTCATCCACACTGACACTGTGGCTGGGAGAGGGACCCAGCAGATTACCAGGATATGCTACACATCAAGTAGGAGTTGCAGGTCAGTTTCAAACTAACAATAAAATTGACCTTTTAGAGGTTCACCCAGTTTTGTCTTACAGCTAAGTGGTAGTTTATTCCTGTGTAAAGAACAGTTTGATTAAATGTTTATCCTTGGGATTATTAAGGAGTGCTTTAAGCAGATCAAGTTTGTTTTACGAATCAGCAAAGGGCAGCACACCAAGCAAGTTTGGTGGTTAGTTTTCCAGAGGGCACCTTTGAACATTTTTACATAGGTATTTGAACTTAAGTACTCAAATGATAACACTGAATTGGGATCAGGGAGTAAATCATTAATGGTAAACATATTAGTACTAATTATATGAATGTGTTAAAAGATAACTTTTAGGTTAAATTTAAGGTAAAGCAAAGCAAATTTTTTATTTGGACATTACTTCTTAAAGATATTTACATTAAGTTATGGTGTGAAACAGTTGTTTAAGATAGCATAATTTAAGTATATTACGGACTTTTCAAGCCACTGATTAACTTTAAAAACATGGTCTTGAGAAATTTGCTTTAGGCTAAGATTGGAGTTCTCAAATTATAAAGTGCATCAAAATCACTTGGAGAGCTTGCTGAAAACACCACTGTTGGGCCCCACATCTAAGAGTTTCTGATTCAGTTGGTGTGGGGTGTTGCCAGAAAATTTGCATTTCTAATAAATTCTCTGCTGCTACTGCTAATGTTAATTCTGGCCCCTGGACTAGAATTGAGATCCAGGGCTAAGAAAATTCTTAGACTTCCAGAAAAACTGAAATAATAAAGACTCCTTATGACTTAAATGAAAGCACTATTGTATATAAGGTAGTAACTTATCATTTCATTTGCCTTCCTACAATTTACAAGCATTTTTAAAGATAGTTTGCACCTTTGAGGTTAAGAAGGAGTTGTTCCAAGGATGTCTAATGTTTTCTGTATCCATGATCCCTTGTAACAAGTAGAGTCATTTAGAAATTTCCATTCAGCTCTACTTCAAAAGACTACTTGGCAGTTTGATAGCACCCTCAACATTTCATTAAAAAAAAATCATGCAGATGATTATCAATTCGTTGGTGCAGACTTTAAAATTAGACTTTAAAATCCAGTTATTACTACAGAATTAGTAATATATGTGTAAAGCGTATAGTATGAAGCACTTGTATGTAACTAAAAACTATAGTATGTATTATAAATGAGATACACCACAGTAGTTCCGGCAATGAGAGATCTGAAATTTGAACAGTCTTGAAGTATAACTAGGATATGAAGTGGTATTAGGGGTGACAATGAAATCACATAAGAAATTGTTCTGGAAAAGTACAGTGTTTTTTAAGTGAAGGGAAAATAATTGACACTTATTGTTATAAGCAACAGAAGGTAGGTGTAGCTGATGAACATACCAACACAAAATACACCACTCTGGCATATTGATTATTTTGAGCTCAAGAAACACTAAGTACAGGAGGGGTCCTCTGCCTCCCCTTTTTTACCTAAAAGCAGGGCATAAATATTTTCTACCATGAAGAGGAGACATTCTTATGGAAGATAGGGAGCTGACACCAAGATGAGTCCGTACAAATAAACTTCATTAAAATAACTCTTGTATCCCTAATTTCCCCTCATATATGTCCTAGTTATTTTCCCACCATTTTCCTCCCTTATCCCAAACCCCTTTTTCTTTTGTCATGTCTCCATAATGTATTGCTCTTTGTTAAAATGGTATATATGCCCCTGGGCTTAACCACGTTTTTGGGATTTTCACTTCTTTTAATCATCTTCCATCGCCACCCCAGGCCATATAAATATAATAAATAAATATATATCCTTTTTTTTTTCCCTCCATTGATCTGACCAAAGACATTCTGTCAGTTCATTTCACAGCCCTAGACACAACCTAAGTGGGTAGAGGAAAAATCTTTCCTTCCCTGCACTGGAATGGAGTGAGCTATGGTTTTGTTACTGTTCTTCAAACACAGCAAGCTTGTGTCTGCCTCAGCGCTTTCACACCTATTGGCTCCTCTTCCTGTAGTGCTCTTTGCCAGGGCTTTATCTAGCTCTTTAGAGCTAAACTTTCTGCTCCAGCATCTTAAAAGTCTCCTGACCTTCCTGTCCAAAATACAATCCTCCTGCATGCCAGTCTTATCATTTTTGGTCCCTTTATCCAGGTCTGTTGTAGCATCTACCACAATCTAAAATTATACCATTTACTCCCCCCACAATAATATAAACTCCATGAAGGTAGGTATTTTAGTTGTCTTTTCCTCCAATGCGTTATCAAGTAAAAGACAGTGTCTGGCATAAAGTAGATGCTCAATAAATATTTCCTGAATGATTAGATAGCTCTTCAAGTAGAAACTCAAGTCCCCAGAGAACAGAGTTGTGTAGGGAAGGGACACTGCTAGGCAGTGAGAGTATGAGCTCAGAATCCAGACAGTTTTAGGGCTGTTTGAATTTGTGCTCTAAAAATGATACCACTCACATGATTATTGTGAAGCATACCTGAGATAATGCACGTAAAGCACTTAGCACAAAACCTGACTAATTATAATAAAATAATAATCTCTGTTTAATCCCTGAAATCAGGGATTAAACAGATTATTTTTACAAAGTTGTGACCAGCAGGGGTCGCCCACATTATGCTTTAGCAGTGCTGGTTTTGTCTGAAATATCTTGCTCATGTTTATAATTCATTTTCAGGGAAAACTGCAATTTGAGTAATACCAATTATTAAAATTTAAGAGTAGTTTTCCTTGGCATTTTTTGGCATTCTAACCCTTATAAAGTCCAACTAAATTACAGTTTATGTTTTCTAATGGAAGCCAACATTAATGTTAATTATATATCACTTAGTGGTTTTCCTTCATTTTTAAACACTAAAATATGGAATTTTCATTTCAGAGAAATTTGTCCTTCCTTGTATTATATATACTTATCCCTTTCTATATTTTATTTCTACATAGCATTGTCTCCTCATGTTGTATATAATTTCTTTTCAATTTGTTACCGTCTCATACACCAGAATGTGAGCTCACTGAGGATAGGGAATTTTTTTTTTGTTTACCACTATATCCCTAGCACTTAGATAAATACCTGACACATAACAGGGCTCAATTAATATATAGAGAACTCATATGTATTATAAATAGGAACTCAATTAATATTGAAAGGATGAAAGGGTATGTAGAAAATACCTTTTTAACAATATTTCCCAGCATGTAAATATAAATATTTTTAAATTATACCATTTAAAGGAATTAATACAAATCATTTAAGTGTCAGTTATACTTTTGACCCAGGATTGTCAAAAAACAAAGAAACCTATATTTGAGTCCCTAACATCTAGCCAAATGTGTAGTATGCTTGGTAGTGTGTATAGTGAATGAATAAAAGGATTAGAACTTAGGACATATATACAATAAACAATTATCCCAGAGCAATTTACTGCTATGTTATGAAGTCATATACACACATGGTTAAAAAAAAAAAATGTAAGTGGCTTCAGGGAGATCCTGAACCTGAATATTGAGATATTTGAGACTTAGATTATCAGGGGCACAACTCATGTTCTATACGTAGTGATCTAAGGAATAAAAATGAGAATGGAAAAGTCACTTCATTTATTCAATAAATATTTTTAAGTGCTTAAGATGTGACATTAAAATAAATGCTATAGAAGGATAGAAAGATTAATTTATTTAACTCTGTACCATCAAGAATAGATGATCTTAAAAAAAAAAAAAAAGAATAGGTGATCTAGAGAAGAAGCTTATGGAGCTGATTATCCTACAACTTAGCATATGCTAGATCCATCTTTAGTATTCCAAGTTGTTAAAAGAACCTTAAAAGAAAAGAGCAGCTTATTGCTGGAGAGATTTTTAAAGTGTTCATGGATGAGGTGGTAATTGAACTAGGCCTTCCAGGATAGGTATGATTTTGATGAACACAGATAGGCATATGGGAGGAGTCTAAGGTAAATGAAGTATTTCTCAGTTATCTTTTACTTTTCCCCCAACAGGAGCTGTATTTGATGAAAATACTGGAAAAATACTGGTTGTACAAGATCGAAATAAAGTAAGTTGCTTCTGCTTTAAAAAAATTTTTTTTAATTTAGTATAATTAACCTACAGTGTTATAGTAGTTTTAGGTATGCAATATAGGGATTCAGCAGTTCTCTATTTTCTCTGCTTATCATAGTAAGTGTACTTTTAATTTCCTTCCTATGTTTCACCCATCCCTACACCTACCTCTTCTCTGGTAACCACCAGTTTATTCTCTATAGTTGTTTTGTTTGCCTCTTTTTTTCCTTCAGTTGTTTGTTTTCTTTAGGTTGCTTCTACTTTGTAAATTGCTTTCTAAATGTTCAGTTCTCTCTAGAGGAAAATAAAATACAGAAACTTTGATATGCTCAAGGAATTACAGAAAGATATTTTAAAAGTTCTTTCTAAACAGTTATGGCTCATTAGGTTATTTTCTTAATTCAAAAAATACCTATGGAGGGGCGCCTGGGTGGCTCATTTGTTAATCATCTGCCTTCAGTTTACATCATGATCCCAGTATCCTGGGATCGAGCCCTGCATCCGGCTCCCTGCTCTGTGGGAAACCTGCTTCTCCATTTCTCACTCCTCTTGCTTGTGTTCCCTGTCTAGCTGTGTTTCTCTCTGTCACGTAAGTAAATAAAATCTTAAAAAAAAAAAAAATATGGAGGCCTTGGAAATGTCAGGATAAACCTCATGTTGTTCACTAAAATATTATGGCTACAGAAAAATTATAAATGGCTATATTTAGATGGGAAGACAACTGTTTTTCTCACAAACTAACAAGATATTCTTTCATTCGTTCAGCATTCATTAAGCTCCCATTCTGAGCCAAGTGCTGAGAATACAAAGATTATTAAAACAGTTTCCCTCATGTCCTACAGCTTACTACCTATTTGGGAAAGGAGTCATATAACAGACGGTAATAATCACTTTGCCTTTGGTGGCGCCTGGGTGGCTCAGTTGCTTAAGCAACTCCCTTCAGCTCAGGTCATGATCCTGGAGACCCGGGATCAAGCCCCACATCTGGCTCCCTGCTCCGCGGGAAGCCTGCTTCTCCCTCTCTCACTCCCCCTGCTTGTGTTCCCTCTCTAGCTGTGTTTCTCTCTGTCAAATAAATAAATAAAATCTTTTTAAAAAAAAGAATCAATTTGCCTTTAAAAAACGCCTAAAGACTTCTCAGAGGAGATAACATTCAAACTGGGTCTTGAAGAATGAATAGGAGTTTACCAGGCCAAAAAAAAAAAAAAAAAGTGGCAGGGGGAGTGGGGAGAGAGAAAAACAGAAAATTTAAATGGCATGTGAAAAGGCACAGAGAATTTACAGAGGTCCTAACGTGGTATCTTAGTTTGTTCAAGCCATTATAACAAAAATAACCATAGACTGGGTGGCTTAAACAACAACCATTTATTTCTTACATTTCTGGAGGCTGAGCCAAGTTCAAGATGCTGCCAGATTCAGTGTCTTGTTGGTCCCTCTTCCCAGTTCATAGATATTCCTCTTCTCAGTGTGTCCTTGCATGGCAGAAGGGACAACAGTTCAATCTGAGGTCTTTTTAAGAACACTAGGCCCATTCCTGAGGGCTCCATTTTTTTTTTCTTTTTCTTTTCATTTTTTTTAATACTCTTTTTTATTTTTTCAGTGTTCCAAGATTCATTGTTTAAGCCCCACACCCCCTCGCCTCCAAGACCCTCAGTTTGTTTTTGAGTCCAAAGTCTCTCATGTTTCATCTCTTTCCCTGATTTACCTCAACTCACATTTCCTTTCCTTCTCCTACTGTCCTCCGTGTTAACTCCTTATGCTCCACAAGTAAGAGAAACCATATGATAATTGACTTTCTCTACTTGGCTTATTTCACTCAGCATAATCTCCTCCAATCCAGTCCATTTTGCTGCAGAAGTTGGGAATTCATCCTTTCTGATGGAGGCATAATATTCCATTGTATATATGGACCACATCGTCTTTATCCATTTGTCTGTTAAAGGGCACTTTGGTTCTTTCCACAGTTTGGCGATTGTGGCCATTGCTGCAGTGGACATTGGGGTACATAGGGATGAGGGCTCCACACTTATGACATAATCACCTCCCATAGGCCTCACCTCATGATATCACACTGGGGATTACGATTTCAACATGTGAATTTTGGTCCATTCCACGTAGTATAGAAATAATGATTAAGAAGGGCATTGTGGCTAGGACTATAGGGAGTGGTAAAATATTTGACTTGAGTGGTAGATTAAGAACAGAATGTGAAGAGCCTTGTACAACAAAATAAGTCTAGGCAACTAGAAGCAACAAACACTTTTTTTTTTATCTTTTGAGTTATTTCATTTATTACATTTTAGTAACACAATTCTATGACTGTCTTATCTTTTAATTCTCTTTTTATCAGGTTTGCATTTACAAATCAGATTTTATTTTATTTTTTATACAAATTTATTTTATTTTTTTAGTGTTCCAAGATTCACTGTTTATGCCCCACCCTCAGTGCTCCATGTAATATGTGCCCTCCTTAATACCCACCGCTAGGCTCACGGATTCCTCTGCCCCGCCCCCTTCCAAAGCCCTCAGTTTGTTTCTCAGAGTCCAAAGTCTCTCATGTGTCGTCTCCCTCTCTGATTTACCCCAGTTCACATTTCCTTTCCTTCTCCTAATGTCCTCCATGTTACTCCTTATGCTCCACAAGTAAATGAAACCATATGATCCTTGACTTTCTCTGCTTGGCTTATGTCACTTATAATAATCTCTTCTAATCCCATCCGTGGAAGCAACAAGAACTTTTAAGAGAATTACCATGATTAGCATCAGATGTTTTCATGCTTAGGACTGAAAGTGAAAGAAAATAATTATTTTAATACTTTCTGAGACTTCAGTAATATTGATGGACAGAGTCAAACATTTTTCCCTATTATACATGTTTTTAAATTTTAAACTAAATATTTGTAACAATATATGAAAGTATGACACATTTCTCAGAACTGCTATCTAAAAGCATTCTCACATTTATAAGGAATTTCAAAGTTTTAGTTAAGCCAGGACCTCTGACTCAAATTAAGATTGATTATCAGCAAATATTTTGAGTACCTAAAGTGGTATTGTGCCTAGCCTTCAAGCACTTTTACTATTTATTGTTTTATTTTTTATATTAACATATACTGTATCATTAGTTTCAAAGGTCGAATTGAGTGATTCATCAGCTGCGTACAACACCCCATGCTCATTACTTAAGTGCCCTCCATAATGCCTATCACCCAGCTACTCCATCCTCCACCCACCTCCCCTCCAGCAACCCTCAGTTTGTTTCCTATATTTAAGAGTCTCTTAGGATCTGTCTCCCTCTCTGATTCTGTCTTGTTTTATTTTTCCTTTCCTTCCCCTATGTTTATCTCTTTTGTTTCTTAAATCCCACATTTGAGTGAAATCAACATATGACTAAAATGGCAAGATTTCATTCTTTTTGATGGCTGAATGATATATATACCACATCTTCTTTATCCATTCATCTGCTGATGGACATCTGGGTTCTTTCTATAGCTTGACTATTGTGGACTTTGCTGCTATAAACATTGGGGTGTGTGTGTCCCTTCGTTAGGATCACTATGTTTGTATCTTTTGCGTAAACACCAGGTGGTGCACCTCTTGGGTCATAGGATAGCTCTATTTTTACTTTCTGAGGAACTTCTGTACTGTTTTCCAGTGTGGCTGCACCAGTTTGTATTCTTACCAGCAATGTGAGAAGATTCCACTTTCTCCATATCCTTGCCAACATCTGTTTCCTAACTTTTTACTTTAAGCCATTCTGACCTATGTGAGGTGGTATCTCCCTGTGCTTTTGGTTTGTATTTCCCTGATGCCAGGTAATATTGAACATTTTTTTCATGTGGTCTGTTGGCCATTCAGATGCATTATTTGGAGAAATTTCTGTGCATGTCTTCTACCCATTTCTTGATTGGATTTTTTGGTTTTTATGTGTTGATAAGTTCTTTAGAGATTTTGTAAAATAACCCTTTATCTGATAAAATACTTGCAAATATCTTCTCACATTCCGTAGGTTGCCTTTTAGTTTTGTTGACTGTTTCCTTCGCGGTGCAAAAGCTTTTATCTTGATGAAGTCCTAATAGTTCATTTTTGCTTTTGTTTTTCTTGCCTTTGGAAATCTAGCAAGAAGTTGCTGCTGCCTGTGTTCTCCTCTAGGATTTTGATGGATTCCTGTCTCATAGTTAGGTCTTTCATCCATTTTGAGTCTATTTTGGTGTATGGCGTAAGAAAATGGTCCAATGTCATTCTTCTTAATGTGGCTGTCCAATTTTCCCAACATCATTTGTTGAAGAGACGGTCTTTTTCCATTGGATATTCTTTCCTGCTTTGTCGAAGATTAGTTGATCATAGAGTTGAGGGTCCATTTCTGGGTTCTCTATTCTGTTCCACTGATCAATGTGTCTGTGCCAGTACCATACTGTTGTGATGATTACAGCTTTGTGATACAGCTTGAAGTCTGGAATTATGAAGCCTCCAACTTTGATTTTCTTTCTCAATATTCCTTTGGCTACTCAGTCTTTAGTGGTTCCATAGAAATTTTAGGATTGTTTGTTCCAGCTCCTTGAGAAATGCTGATGGTATTTTGATAGAGATTATACTGAATGTGTAGATTGCTTTGGGTAGTATAGACATTTTAACAACATTTGTTCTTCCAATCCATGAGCATGTAGTGTTTTTCCATTTCTTTGTATCTTCCTCAATTTATTTCCTAAGTGTTCTATAGTTTTCAGGGTACAGATCCTTTACCTCTTTGGTTAGGTTTATTCCTAGATATCTTATTTTTGGTGCAATTGTAAATGGGATTGATGCCTTGATTTCTCTTTCTTCTGCCTCATCATTAGTGTATAGAAATGTGACTGACTTCTCTGCACTGATTTTATATCCTGCAACTTTGCTGAATTCTGGTATTCTCACAATTTTTTAGTGGAGTCTTCTGGGTTTTCTACGTGGAGTACCAAGTCCTCTGCTTAGAGTAAGAGTTTGACTTCTTCTTTGCTGATTTGGATGCCTTTTATTTGTTTTTGTTATCTGATTGCTGTGGCTAGGACTGCCAGTACTATGTTAAACAGCAGTGGTGAGACTGGACGTCCCTGCCATGTTCTTCATCTTTGGGGAAAAGCTCTCCGTCTTTCCCTGTTGAGAATGACATTTGCTGTGGGTTTTATATGGCTTGTGTGATACTGAGGTATGTTCCCTCTTTTCTTACACAATGGAGAGTTTTTATCAAGAAAAGGTGCTGTATGGGGAGCCTGGGTGGCTCAGTCATTAAGCGCCTGCCTTCAGCTCAGTCATGATTTTGGAGTCCCAGGATTGAGCCCCGCATTGGACTCCCTGCTTAGCAGGAAGCCTGCTTCTCCCTCTCTCACTCCCCCTGCTTGTGTTCCCTCTCTGGCTATGTTTCTGTCTGTCAAAGAAATAAAATCTTTAAAAGAAAAGAAAAAGAAAAGGTGCTGTATTTTGTCAGATGCTTTTTCTCTATCTGTTGAGAAGATCATACGGTTCTTGTCCTTTATTTTGTTAATGGAGTGCATCACATTGATTGATTTGTGGATGTTGAACCACCCTTGCAGCCCAGGAATAAATCCCACTTGATTGCAGTGAGTAATCCTTTTAATATCCTATTGGATCCTACTGGCCTGTATCTTGGTGAATATTTTGGCATCCATGTTCATCAATGTTATTGGTCTGTAATTCTCCTTTTTGATGGGGTCTTTATCTGGTTTTGGGATCAAGGTAATCCTGGCCTCATAGAATGAGTTTGGAAGTTGCCCTTCCATTTCTGTTTTTTGGAACAGTTTCAGAGGAAGAGGTACGAATTTTTTAATTGTTTGGTAGACCTCCACTTGGAGGCCATCTGACCCTGGACTCTTGTTGGGAGATTGTTGATTACAGATTCAATTTCTTTTCTGGTTATGGGTCTGTTCATATTTTCTATTTTCTGTTTCAGTTTTGGTAATTTATATGTTCCTAGGACTGCATCCATTTCTTCCAGATTGCCTAATTTGTTGACATATAATTGTTCTTAACATTATCTTATAATTGTTTGTATTTCTTTGGTGTTGGTTGTGATCTCTCTTCTTTCATTCATGATTTTTTTTGGAGGGGGGCTTTCTCTTCTTTTTGATAAGTCTGGCTAGGAGTCTATCAATCTTATTAATTCAAAGAATGAGCTCCTGGTTTCATTGATCTGTTCTACTGTTCTTTTGGTTTCTAGTTAATTGATTTCTGCTCTGATCTTTATTATTTCTCCTCTCCTGCAGGATTTAGGCTTTATTTGGTGTTCTTTTCCAGCTTATTTAAGTGTAAGGTTAGGGTGTGTATTTGAGACTTACCTTGTTTCTTAACAAAGGCTTATATTACTACATACTTCCTCCTTAGGACCACCTTTGCTGCATCCCAAAGGTTCTGAACTGTCATGTTTTTATTTTCATTTGATTCCATGTATTTTTTTGATTCTTCTTTAATTTCTTGGTTGACCCATTCATTCTTTTGTAGGATGCTCTCTAACCTCCATGCATTTGTGTTTCTTCCAAATTTTCTCTTGTGATTGAGTTCAAGTTTTAAAGCACTGCAGTCTAAAATGTCCATGATATAATCTCAGTCTTTTCGTATGGTGTGAGACCTGATTTGTGACCTGATTATGATCTGTTCTGCAAAATGTTCTGTGTGTACTCAAAGAGACTATGTATTCTGTTGCTTTAGGATGGAATGCTCTGAATATATCTGTGAAGTCCATCTGGTCTGGTGTATCATTCAAAGCCTTTGTTTCCTTGTTAATTGTCTGCTTATGATCTGTCTGTTGCTGTGACTGGGGTGTTAAAAGTCTCCTACTATTATTGTATTGTCATCAATATGTTTCTTTAATTTTGTTATTAATTGGTTTATATATTTGGCTGCTCCCAAATTAGGGGCATAAATACTCACAGTTGTTAGATCTTCTGGTTGTATAGACGCTTTTATTATGATATGGTGTCCCTCATTTCTTATTACAGTGTTTGGCTTAAAATCTGGTTTGTGTGATATAATGATTGCCACTCCAGCTTTTGTTTTGGTAGCCATTAGCACAATAAATGGTTCTCCAACCCCTCACTTTCGATCTGGAGGTGTTTTTGAGTCTAAAATGAGTCTCTTGTAGACAGTATACTGATGGGTCTTGTTTTTTTGATCCAATCCGATACCTAATGTCTTTTGATTGGAGCATTTATTACACTTATATTCAGAGTAGTTATTAAAAGATATGAACTTAGTGCCATTGTATTACCTGTAAGGTTGCTGTTTCTGTAGATTCCCTCTGTTCCTTTCTGGTCTTTGTTACCTTTGGGCTCTCTCTTTGCTCAAAGGATCCCCTTTAATATTTCTTGCAGGGCTGATTTAGTGTTTTTGAATTTCTTTAATTTTTGTTTGTCCTGGAAAGTGTTTATCTCTCTTCTATTCCAAATGACAGCCTTGCTAGATAAAGTATTCTTGACTGCATGTTTTTTTCCATTTAGCACACTGAATATATCATGCCAGTCCTTTCTGGCCTGCCAGGTCTCTGTGGACAGGTCTGCTGCTAGCCTTGTTTCCACCCTTGTAGATTAAGGACCTCTTGTCCTGAGCTGCTTTCAGGATTTTCTCTATCTATGAAATACGCAAGCTTCACCATTAATATGTAATGGTGTTGCCCTATTTTTGTTGATATTTGAGGGGGGTTCTCCGTGCCTCCTGGACGTGAATGCCTGTTTCCTTCCCCAGATTAGAGAACATCTCAGCTATAATTTGTTCATTTTTTAAAATATTTTTTTTTTATTCATTTGAGAGAGAGAGCATAAGCTGGGTGAAAAGGTGGAGGGAAAAGGAAAAACAAGCTCCCCACCGAACAAGGAGCCCGACGTAGGACTTGATCCCAGACCATGACCTGAGCCAAAGGCAGATGCCCAACCAACTGAGCCACACAGGCACACCTATAATTTGTTCAAAAAACCTTCTGCCTCTCTTTCTCACTCTTTAGCTTCTGGGACCCCTATTGTCCAGATATCATTTCTCTTTATGGTATCACTGATTTCTCCAAGTCTCCCTTTGTGATCCAGCAGTTGTTTTTCTCTTTTTCTTAGCTTCCTAATTTTCCATCATTTTTGTCTTCTATATCACTGAGTCTCTCTTCTGCCTTATTTATCCTCCCTGTTAGAACTTCCATTTGTGGGGGTGCCTGGGTGGCTCAGTTGGTTAAGCGACTGCCTTCGGCTCAGGTCATGATCCTGGAGACCCAGGATCAAGTCCCACATCGGGCTCCTTGCTCGGCGGGAAGCCTGCTTCTCCCTCTCTCACTCCCCTTGCTTGTGTTCCCTCTTTGGCTGTGTTTCGCTCTGTAAAATAAATAAAATCTTAAAAAAAAAAAAAAAAAAAAAAGAACTTCCATTTGTGACTGCATCTCTGTAATAACATTTTTAATTTTGGCCTGATAAGATTTTAGTTCATTTATTTCTGCAGTGAGAGATTGTTTAGTTCTTCTGTGCTTTTTCCAAGCCCAGCTAGTGTCGCTAGTATCTTTATAATCGTTTTAAATTCTAGTTCTCACATCTTACTTATATCTGTATTGGTTAAATCCCTGGCAATTAGTACTACCTCCTTTCTTTTGGGGTGAGTTTCTCCCTCTGTCATTATATCCAGAAAAGAATAGAAGATAGAGAAAGAAAAGACAAAAATAACACCACCACCAGAAAAATACAAATAAAACAAACCAGAAGAAAACAAAAACAACAAAATAAGAAAAAAATCAAACAAAAAAATGAAATAGAACGAAACACTAAACTAAATCTTGGGTGTATTTCGGTCTGTCTGTTAAAAGAAATTAGATCTCAAAATAGGAAAGAAAGGAAAACGTGTATATATACAAAAATAAAATACATGGGGCGCCTGGGTGGCTCAGTTGGTTAAGCGACTGCCTTCGGCTCAGGTCATGATCCCGGAGACCCGGGATCGAGGCCCACATCGGGCTCCCTGCTCGGCGGGAAGCCTGCTTCTCCCTCTCTCAGTCCCCCTGCTTGTGTTCCCTCTCTGGCTGTGTTTCTCTCTGTCAAATAAATAAATAAAATATTTTTTTAAAAATAGATATAAAAAAATAAAATATAATGAAAGGAAACTAAAAATTTTTAAATGTACATAGTGTATATATAAAAATAAAAATGAAAAAGTGAAAAATTGAAAAAATAAAATAGCTGAAAAAAAGAAACAAAGACTAAAGAAGAATACCAAAAAACCCAAATGCTATATACTGTTTTCCCAAAGAACTGAAGTTTTGCAGTTCTCGCTGTAAACTTGGTGCTTGCTACTTGTTCCTGCTGGGCTTCTGGGGGAGGGGTCTTTGCACTGGTTCTCAAGTGTCCTTGCCTTATGGAATTGTGCCTCCCTTGCGAGGGGCCAGGCTTTGTGCAAACAGCTCCAGATTCTACTGTATGGCTGTTTTGCTCCCTGAAGGCTTTTAGCACTGATGGGGGGATGAAAATGGTAGCACCCAGTTCTCTAGCCCTAGAGCTTAACGCTCACACTCCACACCCTTCAGTGAGTCCTTACAGAAAAGCAATCACTCTTGTCTCCCTGGTTTCCCATCTGAACTTCATACTGACCTAGTCTGACTGAGCATTTTTATCTCAGGCTTGCAACCCAATTTCCAATCTCCAAACTGTACAGACTCCTGTGGCACAAACCCATGCCATTTATCCCCAGGGGAGGATGAAAGTTTCCCTGCACGTCTGCCTTTTTGGGCCCTGTCTGGAGAGTGGTCGCAAGACCGTGCAGTGTGTCACAGTGTATGGCAACACGGAGGAGAGAGTCGGTGCCTAGACTCCCTGTCTTCAGCCAGTTTCCCTACTCCGACGCCTGAGAACTCTACCACACTCAGACACCCTATACTTCTTGTGAACCCGAGAATCCTGAGACCATGCTCTTTAACCTGGGATTCTGCCCTACTTTGCCACCTGAGCACCTTTAAGCCAGGAACTTACCCCACTGCAGCTGCCTTCTAAAAGTTCCAGTTTTGCACTCTGCTGTTTATAATACTTTGTGCTAGCCTTCTTAAGCAAGTTCCCTCCCCTTCACCATATCTTCCAGTTCATCACCCCAGATTCATGTCTCTGCATCTCCTACCTTTCAAAAAGTGCTTGCTTTTTTATTTGTAGGATTATAGCAGTTCTTTCCTCAGATCCCCAATTGATTTCCCAAGTGTTCAGAATGATTTGATAACTATTTAGCTGAATTCCAGGGACCAGACAAAATTAGGGTCTCGTACCCCTCTGTCATCTTAACTCCTCCCTCTCTTTCATAAGTTCTGTATTTGAGTTGGACCATTTGATGGGAATGACTAGAGAGTGGTAAGCGTGAAGGAGTGGTACAAGTGGGGGCCTCATTATAAGGGGGCCTGAGAGCCTGTCAGAGGAGTTTAGATATAACATGGAACTAGTAACTCCTGAGGATTATGATTGATTATGATTATGATTGAGATGGCAAAGTAATGAAGGAAGTATATGGCAAACAATAAATTAATAACAGTATGCAAATAGATTGATAACTATGTGCTAAATGAGAAAAATTTGGTATAAACAGAATGGACTTAGGAATCAGGCTGACCCAAGTTCCAATCCTTGTGCCACTTCTACCTTGGCTAAGTCTCTAAGCCTTAGTTTCCTTATCTTAAAATCTATATAATAATACCTTTCCCGGGATATCTGGGTGGCTTAGTCAGTTAAGTGTCTGCCTTCTGCTCAGGTCATGATCCCAGGGTCTTGGGATCCAGCCTGGCATCAGGCTCCCTGCTCAGCAGAGAGCCTGCTGCTTCCTCTCTGCTGCTGCTGCTGCTCCCCCTGCTTGTGTGTACACCCGCTCTCTCAGTCAGTCAGTCTCTCTCTCTCTCTCTCTCTCTCTCTCTCTCTGTCAAATAAACAAAATCTTTAAAAAAAAATCTAATAGAAAGGATCCATTGACTGTCTTTTCCAACTGAATCCATATATACTTGAAATATACAGAAGTATAAACAAGGAAGGTATAGCAGTGTAAATCAATGCTGGGTAAAATTACCTTAAGTACAATTTTAATACTTGATGCTTTCATTTATATCAGTTTATATCAGTACACAACAGAATAATGTGCACTATATTTCTTTTTTTGAATTTATATAACAAAAAGCCAAGAAACTTATTTGTTTTCTTAGGAATAATGTGATTAATAAGTAAAAATGTCTATTTACAGAAATATCTAATTACTGAAAGATATGCAGAGTCCTATTTAATTACTTAACCTCTGCCGTAGGCCTCTAATACCTCAACATTTCCAATGCTGGCCTAAATTTTATAATGACATATCTGTTTTTCTGAATATTTTACTGTATGTAACTTATAAAAGTTTTACTATTGCTTATAAAAGTTTTCTTTTAAGTTTTTATTTCAGTCACTCAGTGCTCATCATGACCAGTACATTCCTTAATCCCCATCCCTACTTCCTCCATCCCACCTACATGCCTCCTCTCTGATAACCACTGGTTTGTCCTCTGTAGTTAAGAATGTTTCTTGGTTTGTCATTCTCTCTTTTCCCTTTGCCCATTGGTTTTGTTTCTTGAGTTCCCTAGATAGTGAAATCATTTGGTGTTTGTCTTTTTCTAAGTTATTTCACTTAACATTATAGTATCTAGCTCGGTTTATATCGTTGCAAATAGCAAGATTTCCTTTTTTATGGTTGAATAATATTCCTGTATGTGTGTGTGTGTGTGTGTGTGTGTGTGTGTGTGTATACACACACCACATCTTCCTTATCCATTCATCAGTCAATGGACTCTTTGGCTGCTTCCATTATCTTGGCTATTGTAAAGAATGCTGCTATAAACGTCAGGATGCATGTATCCCTTGGAATTAGTGTTTTTTGTATTTCTTGGATAAATACCCAGTAGTGACATTGCTGTATCATAGGGTACTTCTTTTTTTAACTTTTTGAGGAATCTCATACTATTTTCCAGAGTGGCTGCACCAGGTTGCATTCCCACTAACAGTGCATGAGCGTTCCTTATTCTACACATTGTCGCCAACACCTGTTGTTTTTTGTGTTTTTAATTTTAGCCATTCTGACAAGTGTGAGGTAATACCTCAGTGTAGTTTTGATTTGCATTTTCTTGATGATAAATGATAGTGAACATCTTTCATGTGTCTGTTGGTCATCTGTATGTCTTTGGAAAAGTATCTGTTCATGTCTTCTCATTTTTAAATTAGATTATTTGTTTTTGGGGTGTTGAATTTTATAAGTTCTTGATATATTTTAGATACTAACTCTTTATTGGTATGTCATTTGCATTATGTTCTTCCATTCCCTAGGTTGCCTTTTAGTTTTGTTGTTCCCTTCACTGTGCAAAAGTTTATTTTGATATAAAGGCCCAATAGTTTATTTTTGCTTTGGTTTCCCTTGCTTCAGGGGACCTACATAGAAAAAAAACGTTGCTCTGGCCAATGCCAAAGAAATCCTCGCATATGCTTTTTTCTAGCATTGTTAAGATTTCAGGTCTCACATTTAGGTCTTTCATCTATTTGAATTTATTTTTGTGTATAGTGAAAGAAAGTAGTCCAGTTTCATTCTTTTGCATGTCTGACCAGTTTTCCCAACACCATTTGTTTAAGAGACTGTCTTTTCCGTATTAGATATACTTCCTGCTTTGTCAAAAGTTATTTAACCATATAATTGTGGGTTTATTTCTGGGTTTTCGGTTCTGTTCCATTAATATGTGTGTCTTTTTTTGTGCCATTACCATACTGTTTTGACTACTATACCTCTGTGGTATAACCTGTCCAGAATTGTGATGCATCCAGCTTTGCTTTTCTTTTCAAGATTTCTTTTGCTATCCGGGACCCTTTGTGGTTCCATACAAATTTTAGAATTATTTGTTCTAGTTCTGTGAAAATGCTTTTGGTATTTTGGTAGGAATTGCATCAAATCAGTAGACTACTTTGGGTAGTATGGACATTTTAACAATATTCTTCCACTCTATAAGCATGGAATATCCATGTCTTTGTGTCATCCTCAATTTCTTCCATCAGTGTTTTTTAGTTTTCAGAGTATAGATCTTTCACCTCTTTGGTTAGGTTTATTCCTAGGTATTTTATTATTTTGGGTGTAGTTGTAAATGAGATTGTTTTCTTAATTTCACCTTCTGCTGATTATTATTTGTGTATAGAAATGCCACAGGTTTCTGTACATTGACTTTTGTATCCTACAACTTTACTGAATTTATTCTAGCAGTTTTTTGGCGAAATGCTTAGAAATATATATATATAGTATCATATTATCTGCAAATAGTGGTTTCACTTCTTCCTTACAAATTTAGATGCCTTTTATTTTTTATTTTTTGGTTGTTTGATTCCAGTACTCTGTTGAATAAAAGTGGTGAGTCATCCTTTTCTTGTTTCTGACCTTAGGAGAAAGGCTCTCAGTTTTTCCCCATTGAGGGTGGTGTTAGCTGTGGGTTTTTCCTAAATGGCCCTTATTATGTTGCAATATGTTCCCTCTAATGTACTTTGTTGAAGGTTTTTACCATGAATGCATGTTATGTCTATTGAAATGATCATATGGTTCTTACCCCTATTTTTTTTTATGATTTACTTTTTTAAAAGAGCATGGACATACATGAGCAGGAGAATGGTAGTTGGGGGTGAAGAGAATCTCAAAGCAGACTTCCCACTGAGTGCAGAACCCAACACGAGGCTTGGTCTCATGACCCTAAGATCATATTCTGAGCTGAAATCAAGAGTTGGACTCTCAACCAACTGAGACATCCAGTCATCGTGTCATTTTTTTTTATTAATGTGTTCTATTTTGTTTATTGATTTGTGAATATTGAACCATCCTGCACCCCAGGAGTAAATCCCACTTGGTCATGGTGAATGATTTTTTTCATGTATTCTTAAATTCAGTTTGCTATTTATAAAACTTAAATTCAGTTTCAGTTTTGTTGAGAATTTTGCTTCTCTGTCCATCAGAGTTATTAACCTGTAGTTCTTTTTTTAGGGCTTTTGGTATCAGGGTGATATTGGTCTCATGAAATTTAGAAGTTTTCCTTCTTTTTTTATTTTTTGGAATAGTTTGAGAATAGGTTTTAACTTTTTAGATGTTTGGTAGAATTCTGTGAAGACATCTGGACCTGGACTGTTGTTTGTTGGGAGTTTTTTGATTACTGATTCCATTTCTTCACTGGTAATTGGTATCTTGAAATTTTCTATTTCTTCCTTTTTCTGTTTTGGTGGGTTATATATTTCTAAGAATTTAATCATTTCTTCTAGATTGTCCGATTTGTTGGCATACATATAGTTTTTCATAATATTCTTTTATGATTGTATTTCTGTGGTGTTGGTTGTTACATCTCCTCTGTCATTTGTGATTTTATTTGGGTTCTTTACCTTTTTTTCTCGACACATCTGGCTAGAAGTTAATCAATTTATTGATTTTTTTCAAAGAACTGATTCTTGCTTTCATTGATCTGTTTTTTTAGTTTCTGTATCATTTATTTCTGCTTTAATCTTTATTGTTGCCTCCCTCTGCTGGTCTTAGGTTTTTCTTTCTTTTTCTTTTTTTTTTTATTTTTTGGTCCATGTGCCACGGTTTATTCATTTGAGCTGATCATTCCATTTCTGTTTTTCTAACTGTCAACTAAAAATAGCAACAAAATAATGTCTTCTTTTGGCTTAGGTGAACAAGAGTCTTCAACATTAATTCAGTAAACTTGGTTTTGTTTCTTGTTCTTTTTCTAGTTCCTTGATGTGTAAGGTTAGGTTGTTTATTTGAGATTTTTCTTGCTTCTTAAGGTAGGCCTATATTGCTATAAACTTCCCTCTTAGAACCACGTTTCCTGCATCCCAAAGGTTTTAAGCCATTATGTTTTCAATTTTATTTGTTTCCATTTACGTTCATGTTTCTTCTTTTATTTCCTGGTTGACCTATTCATTGTTTAGTAGCATGTTATTTAAGCTCCACATGTATGTAGTCTTTCCAGCGTTTTTCTTGTGGTTGACTTGTAGTCTTGTAGCACTGTGCTTAGAAAAGACATATAGTATAACTTCAGTCTTTTTGAATTTGTTGAGACTTATTTTATGGCCTAATATGTGATCTGTTCTGTAGAATGTTCCATGTGCACTTGAAAATAATGTGTATTCTGTTTTAGGATAGCATGTTCTGAGTATATCTGTTAAATCCATCTGGTCCAGGGTGTCATTCAAAGCCATTGTTTCCTTGTTGATTTTCTGTGTAGATGATCTGTGCATTGATGTAAGTGGGGTGTTAAAGTCCCCTACCATTATTGTGTTATTATTGACTAGTTCCTTTATATTTGTTATTAACTGTTTTATGTATTTGGGTATCCCATGTTGGGTGAACAGATATTTACAATTGTATCTCCTTGTTGGATTGACCCCTTGATTTATTATATAGTGTCCTTCTTTGTTCTTGTTACAGTGTCTGTTTTAAAGTCTAATTGTTCAATACAAGTATTACTACTCAGGCTTTCTTTTGACCTTCCCAATCTTTAACGATCTTTAAGCCTTTAATGCCTTTGAAAATAGTCCTTTAAGTCTTGACATCCAATGAGAAAAGAAGTGTCAGGCAATTTCATCTCCACACCTCCATCTCTTATCCTTAAGGCATTGATAGCACAAACTGGTCCACTCCTAAATGTTAGATTTGATGACAGTTAATTTGTCAGTTAAGAAAAAGAATGAGTTTTAAATCATTTAGTATTTTGAGTTGAGGGTAGGACTGGAATAATAGTAACTCTACAGATACAGGGATATTGGTAGAGGGGAAATGATGAATTCATTACAGAGAATAGGAGTTCGTGAAGTTGAAAGAGGTGTTTAACTGGGAGTACCGAGATATTTCTTCTCATTCCTCCTGATGAGTTATTGTGTGAGTTGAAACGTATTAAGTAATGAATTTCTTTTTACAGTTTCCACCATCATGACCCATAGTACTTTAAAGCTCTAGGCAGTGGCTTTCTTCCACAGGAGTGGATACCAGGAAGACATTGATATTCAGTCTAAGATTACATGGCCCAGCCCCACTGGTCTCTTTTTTTTTTTTAAGATTTTATTTATGTATTTGACAGAGAGAGGGAACACAAGCAGGGGGAGTGAGAGAAGGGAAAAGCAGGCTTCCCGCCGAGCAGGGAGCCCGATGCAGGGCTTGATCCCTGATCTCCGGGATCATGACCCGAGCCGACGGCAGCCGCCCAACCAACTGAACCACCAGGCGCCCCCCACTGGTCTCTTTAAGAGATTTAGTAGGGGCACTTTCCATGGCTTCCATTCAGCTACAGTTCTAGTAGCTATTCTATAGAATTGTGCTCTGTGGAGTCATGCCATATAGCTCAGTGCCCCTCCACAATAAATAGGTACATACCAAACATGCAAGAGAGAACTGAGCACAATGTTCTAAAAACGTAAAGGATAAAAGGAAAATAATTTTAGGCATCATCAGTATAAATAGTTGACAGGGAAGAAGTGGCTGAAAAATAGGAAGAGTAACACATACCCATTGTCTTTCATAGGCCAAACAGGTTGGAGGAGTTGAGAAATGATAATAGTTTAATTATAATCATCTATATTCTTCACATGTCTAGATCTGAGTCAACTAACCATTCTTTGAAATACACTATTTAGAAGTAGGACTTCTCTGATACTACTTTAGGAATGGAAGATGGGGTGCCCGGGTGGCTCAGTTAAGTGTTGAACTCTTGGTTTTGGCTCAGGTCATAGGATTGAGCCCCACACTGGGCTTTGCAATGGGCATGGAGGCTCCTTAAGATTCTCTCACTCTTCCTCTGCCCCTCTTCCCAGTTCATGCATGCAGGTGTGTGTACCACATGCTCGTGCTCTCATCTCAAAAAAAAAAGAAAAATTAAAAAAGAGAGCTTTTTGTCTGGTGCAGTTCATGGATTGTGAATATGTATATGTGTGTGTCTTTTAGTAGAGAAGTTTGAGCTTAGTTCTTTCAGAACATGTTAAACTTCAGTTGTGCCCCAAATTCTACATGTAGTAACAAAAGTTGACATTTTATAGAACATGGGGAACATAAGTTGTTCTTATTCTCTGTACCTAAGTAGATATATCTTTTGGAAGGAAGTTATATTATTAATTATGTAAACATACTCCGTTTGGGTACAAGGTGTATCATTTAGAGAAGAAATTGTTCTATATGTAGAAACACAGAGCTCTGATCTTTTATCCTTATTTTTTTACTTTGTGTATGTGTGTATGATGTTTGAAAACCAAATTATTATCGACATCTGCCAACATGACCAGCCAGGGGATATTCAATTGCAGCATAGCCGTTCTGTGCTTGTTTCCTAATAAAATAATTTCTTCCTTCCTCTTCAGCAGTTTTGATCTCTTGTTCTTATTTAACAGCCAGACTAACATGATTGTTCCACTCTAAGCAGTTTTTCAGTGTTGGTTGAGCTATTACTTGCTTTTTAAAATACAGAAATTCATAAAGAAAGCTAAGTCTAATAATTTAAAGATTGGGTTGCAGTCTAAGAAAAGAAAAGAAGGAGCTTCCCTGGCAGCTGTAGCTGAACTGTCTTACCCCAAACCTATACAGTGTGGTGTTTTGGGGGATGAGTTATTTTTCTCCTTATAAAACCTGCTAGGACAAATGATTTGACAGGTTCAATTTGTAGAAGTCAGTTTCTAGAGTCATATATAATTACAGCAGTTCAAAAGGAAAGAATTGAATTGAGTTATACTTTAAAAACAGGGCAATAGTCAAAACTATATACAGGCATACCTCTTTTTATTGTGCTTTGCTGTATTATATTCCCAGATATTGTGTTTCTTACAAATTGAAGGTTTATGACAACCCTGCATGAAGCATCTCTCAGTGCCATTTGTCCAGTAGCATTTCTTCACTTCATGTCTCTTGTCACATTTTCGCAATTCACACATACTTCAAACTTTTTCATTATTACTATATTTATATGGTGATCTGTAACCAATGATCTTTGGTGTTATTATTGTAATTGTTCTGGGGCACCACAAACTGTGCCCATGTTAAGACCACAAACCTAATCGATAAATGTTGCATGTGTTCTGACTGTTCCACCTACCAGTCATTCTTCTGCCCCGCCACCTCTCTGTCTCTCTCTCTCTTCCTCTCTCTCCCCTTGGGGTTTCCTATTCCCTAAGTCACAACAATCTTGAAATTAGGCTAATAACCCTGTAGTGGCCTTTAAGTGTCCAAGTGAAAGGAAATGTCGCACATCTCTCACTTTACATCAAAAGGTAGAAATGATTAAGCTTAGTAAGCCAGGTTGAAACCCAAGACAGGCTGAAAGCTAGACCTCTGACACAAAACAGTTAACCAAGTTGTGAATGCTAAAGGAGTAGTTCTAGAAGGAAATGAAAAGTGCTACTGTGGTGAACACACAAATGATAAGAAAATGAAATAGCCTGATTGCTGATATGGAGAAAGTTTCATTGGTCTGGATAGAAGATTAAACCAGCCACAATATTCCCCCTTAAGACAAAGCCTAATTCAGAGCAAGGAGCAAGGACTTCACTCTCTTCAATTCTCTGAGGGCTCACAGAGGTGAGGAAGCTGCAGAAAAGTTTGAAGCTAGCAGAGGGTTGGTTCATGAGGTTTAAGGAAAGAAGCTGTCTACATGACATAGAAGTCCAAGGTGAAACAGCAAGTGCCAATATAGAAGCTGCACCAAGTTATCCAGAAGATCTAGCTCAGATCATTCACAAAGGTGGCTATCCTAAAAACAGGCTTTCAGTGGAGATGAAACAGCCTTCCACTGGAAGAAGTTGCCATCTAGAACTTTCCTACCCAGAGGAAAAGTCAATGCCTAGCTTCAAGCTTCAAATGCCAGGCCTACATTCTTGTTAGGGGCTAATGCAGCTGGTAACTCTAAATTGAACCAGTGTTCATTTACCATTCTAAAAATCCAAAGGCCTTTAATTTTTTTGGTGTGTGATGTTTTTATTTTTATTTTTTTAATTGTATTGTGTTATGTTAGTCACCATACAGTACATCATTAGTTTTTGATGTAGTGTTCCATGATTCATCGTTTTTGTATAACACACAGTGCCCCATGTAATCCATGCCTTCCTTAATACCCATCACCAGGCTCACCCATCTCCTCACCCCCCCCCCTTCTAAAACCCTGAGTTTGTTTGCTGGAGTCAGTAGTCTCTCATGGTTCATCTCGCCCACTGATTTACCCCCCTTCATTTTTCCCTTCCATCTCCTAATGTCCTCCATGCACTTCCTTATATTCCACAAATAAGTGAAACTGTATGATAATTGGCTTTCTCTACTTGACTTATTTCCCTTAGCATAATCTCCTCCAATCCCATCCATGTTGATACAAAAGTTGGGTATTCATCCTTTCTGATGTCTGACTAATGTTCTATTGTGTATATGGGCCACATATTCTTCATCCATGCATCTGTTGAAGGGCATCTCAGCTCTTTCCATAGTTTGGCTATTGACATTGCTGCTATGAATTTTGGGGTGCAGATAGCCCTTCTTTTCACTACGTCTGTATCTTTGAGGTAAATACCCTGTAGTGCAATTGCCAGGTCATACGGTAGCTCTATTTTTAATTTTTTGAGAAACCTCCACACTGTTTTCCAAAGTGGCTGCCTCAACTTGTATTCCCACCAACAGTGTAAGAGGGTTCCTGGTTCTCCACATCCTCTCCAACATTTGTTGTTTCTTGCCTTGTCAATTTTTGCCATTCTAACTTGTGTAAGGAAGGTGGTATCTCAGTGTGGTTTTGATTTGAATTTCCCTGATGGCTAAAAATGATGAACACTTTTTCATGTGTCTCTTAGCCATTTGTATGTCTTCTTTGAAGAAGTGTCTGTTCATATCTTCTGCCCATTTCTTATCTTGATTATTTGTTTTCTGGGTGTTGAGTTCGAGAAGTTCTTTATAGATCTTGGATATAAGCTCTTTGTCTGTAGTGTCATTTGCAAATATCCTTTCCCATTCTCTGGGTTGCCTCTTTGTTTTGTTGACTGTTTCCTTTGTTGTGCAGAAGCTTTTTATCTTGATGAAGTCCCAAAAGCTAATTTTCGCTTTTGTTTTCTTTGCCTTCGGAGACGGAGACGCATCTTGAAAGAAGTTGCTGTGGCCAGTGTTAGTTGCTGCCTATGTTCTTCTCTAGGATTTTTATAGATTTCTATCCCACATTGAGGTCTTTCATCCATTTTGAGTTTATCTTTGTGTATGGTATAAGCAAATTGTTGAGTTGCATTCTTCTGTATATAGCTATCCAATTTTCCCACCATCATTTATTGAAGAAACTGTCTTTTTTCCATTGAATTATTTTTCCTGCTTTGTCGAAGATTATTTGACCATAGAGTTGAGGGTCCACATCTGGGCTCTCTACTCTGTTCCATTGGTCTATGTGCCTGTTTTTGTGCCAGTACCATGCTGTCTTGGTGATCACGGCTTTGTAATATAGCTTGAAATCAGGCAATGTGATGCCCCCGCTTTTTCTTTTTCAACATTTCCTTGGCAATTTGGGATCTTTTCTGGTTCCATACAAATTTTAGGATTGTTTGCTCTAGCACTTTGAAAAATGCCTTTGGTATTTTGATCAGGATGGTGTTGAAGATTTTATTCATTTGACAGAGAGAAACATCGCCAGAGAGGGAACACAAGCAGGGGGCGTGAGAGAGGGAGAAGCAGGCTTCCCGCCGAGCAGGGAGCCCGATGTGGGGCTCGATCCTGGGTCTCCGGGATCATGACCTGAGCCGAAGGCAGTCGCTTAACCAACTGAGCCACCCAGGCGCCCGCAGCATAGACATTTTAAAAAGGTTTAATCTCTCAATCCATGAGCATGGAATGTTTTTCCATCTTTTGTGTCTTCTTCAGTTTCTTTCATGTGTGTTTTGTAGTTCCTAGTTATAGATCTTTTACGTCTTTGGCTACGTTTATTCCAAGATATCTTATGAAATAGTTTTGGTGCTATTGTAAATGGAATCAGTTCTCTAATTTCTCTTTCTACAGTTACATTGTTAGTGTATAAGAAAGCAACGGACTTCTGTGCTTTGATTTTGTATCCTGCCACATTATTGAATTGCTGTATGAGTTCTAATAATTTGGAGATGGAACCTCCTGGGTTTTCCACATAGAGTATCATGTCATCTGCAAAGAGAGAGTTTGGCTTCTTCTTTGCCAGTTTGAATACCTTTTATTTCTTTTTGTTGTCTGATTGCTATTGCTAGGACTTCTAGTACTATATCGAACAATAGTGGCAAGAGTGGGCATCCATGTTGTGTTCCTGATCTCAATGGAAAGGCTCTCGGCTTTTCTCCATTGAGAATGATATTCACTGTGGGTTTTCATAGGTGGATTTTATTAAGTTGAGGAATATTCCTTGTATCCCTATACTTCTGAAGAGTTTTAATTAGGAAAGGATGCTGTATTTTGTCAAATCCTTTTTCTGCATCAGTTGAGAGGACCATGTCTCTTATTTATGTGTTCCTATACATTGATTTGTGAATGTTGAACCACCCTTGCATCTCAGGGATAAGTCCCACCTGGTTGTGGTGGATAATTCTTTTAATGTATTGTTGGGTTCTATTAGCTAGAGTGCTGTTGAGAATTTTGGCATCCATATTCATCATGGATATTGGTTTGAAATTCTCCTTTTTGATGGGGTCTTTGCCTGGTTTTGGGACCAATATAATGCTGGCCTGAGAAAGAGTCTGGAAGTTTTCCTTCTGTTTCTATTTTTGAAACCACTTCAGGAGAATAGGTATCATTTCTTCTTTGATGTTTGGTAGAATTCCGCTGGGAAGCTATCTGGCCCTCAGCTCTTGCTTTTTTGGCAGGTTTTTTGATCACTGCTTCAATCTTATTACTGGTTATGGGCCTATTTGGGTTGTCAGTTTCTTCTTGTTTCAGTCTTGGTAGTTTATAGGTTTCTAGGAGTGCATCCATTTCTTCCAGGTTGCTTAATTTATTGTCATGTAGCTGTTGATAGTAATATCTGATAATTGTATTTATTCCTTTGGTGTTGTCGTGATCTCTTCCTTTCATTCATAATTTTATTAATTTGGGTCCTTTCTCTTTTCTTTTGGATAAGTCTGGGCACTTGTTTATCAATGTTACTAATTCTTTCAAGGAATCAGCTTCTAGTTTTGTTAATGTGTTCTCCTGTATTTCTGGTTTCTAATTCATTGATCTCAGCTATAATTTTAATTATTTCCCTTCTCGTATGTTGGTTAGGTTTAATTTGTTGTTGATTTCCCAGTTCTTTAAGGTGTAAAGGTATTTTGTGTATTTGGGATTTTTCTTTATTTTTTGAGTGGGAGTTGGATGGCTATGTATTTTCCCCTTAGAACTGCCTTTGTCATATCCCATAGGTCTGGATTGATGTGTCGCCATTCTCATTGGTTTCTGTGAATTGTTTAAGTTCTTCTCTGATTTCCTGATTGACCCAAACATTCTTGAGTAGAATGGTCTTTAGCTTTCAAGTGTTTGAATTGCTTCCAAACTTTTTCTTGTGCTTGAGTTCCAGTTCAAAGCATTGTAGTCTGAGAATATGCAGGGAATAATCTCAGTCTTTTGGTATTAGTTGAGACCTGATTTGTGATCATTCTGGAGAAAGTTCCATGTGCCCTCGAGAAGAATGAGTAAGTATTCTGTTGTTTTAGGGTGGAATTTTCTGAATATATCTATCTATGAGGCCCATCTGGCCCAGTGTATCATTCAAAGCTCTTGTTCTTTTGTTGATTTTCTGCTTAGATCTGTCTATTGCTGAGAGTGTTGAGGTTTTCTAGTATTAATGTATTGTTATCAATATGTCTCTTTATTTTGGTTAACAGTTGGCTTATGAGATTGGCTGCTCCCATGTTGGGGGCATAGATATTTACAATTGTTAAATCCTGCTGGGTAGACCCTTTAAGAATGATATAGTGTCCTTCTGTATCTCTAACTACAGTCTTTAGCGTAAAATCTGATTTGTCTGATATAAGAATTGTTACCCCAGCTTTCTTTTGAGGTCCATTGGCATGAGAGATAGTTTTCCATCCCTTCACTTTCAGTCTGGATGTATCTTTAGGTTGAAAATGAGCCTCTTGTAGACAGCATTTGGATGAATCCTATCTTTTTATCCAGTCTGCAACCCTGTGCCGTTTTATGGAGCATTTAGGCCATTCACATTGAGGGTAATTATTGAAAGATAAAGATTTTATTGTCATCATGTTGCCTGTGAAGTCCTGGTTTCTATAGATTGTCTCTGTATATTTCTGTTCTATGTCACTCTTGGGGTCTTTCTCCTACTATAGAACCCCCCTTAATATTTCTTGCAGGGCCGGCCTAGTGGTCACATATTGTTTTAGTCTCTGCAGATCCTGAGGTAGATAAGGAACTTCCTCGTCTCCATCCATTCTGAGTTACAGCCTTGCCAGATAATGAATTCTTGGTTGCATATTCTTCTCATTTAGTATCCTGAATATGTCTTGCCAGCCCTTTCTGGCTTGCCACGTCTCCATGGACAGGTCTGACATTATTCTGATATTCCTCCCTCTGTACCTAAGGAATCTCTTCCCTCTAACTGCCCTTAAAGTGGTTTCCTTGGTTCTAAGATTTGCGAGTTTTACTGTTAAGTGCCTGGGTGTTGGTCTGGTCTCCTTGATCTTGGGAGGGGTCATCTCTACCTCTAGGACACAAATGCTTATTTTATTCCCCAGATTAAGGAAATTCGCGGCTACAGTTTGGTCATATATATCTTCTAGTTGTCTCTAGACAGCCCCCGTCAGGGATCCCAATAATTCTGACATTGGAACATTTCATGGCACCATTTATTTCTCTAATTCTGTTTTCGTGGATTTTAAGCTGTTTGTTCCTGGCCTCCTCCTGCTCCTTCTTTTTTATCAGTTTGTCCTCAAGATCACTAATTCATTCTTCTGCCTCATTTACCCTAATTGTTAGAATGTCTATTAGATTGTATCTCATTGATAGCATTTTTAAGTTCTGCCAGATCCACTCTCATTTCTGCCCTTAGGGAATCTATGTTTCTATTAATAGTTTTCTCCAGCCTGACTATTGTCTTCATACTGCTACTCTGAAGTCTATTTCTGACATCTTGCTTAGATCCATAGCCGTTAGATCTGCGGGAGAGGCCGTTGTCTCTGGGTCTTTTCTTTGTTGGGAGTTCCTCCTCCTAGTCATTCTGTTGAGTTGTGGTTGATGGGCTGTACAGCCAAAAATATCATCCACAATCCAGACAAGGAGCACCCTGTGAAGGTTCAGGGCACTCAGAAGTCACCACCAAAAAGAAAAAAAAACAAAAAACAAAACAAAAAACAAAAACAGCCAAAATGAGACCCAAGAGTAAGATTTATAAAGTACAAGAACAAACAAAAAGAGTGACAAAACAACAACAACAAAAAACATAAAAAGGAGCCCAAAATAAAACTTGGGGGGATGTCAGGAAGGTGGCTATAATCCTTCATTGTGGGCAAGGAAGGGTATTTCAGTTCTTCCTGGGTGTATTTTGTTCTCTTTGTTAGAGAACCTTACTTCCCAGAGATACAGGGAAATTAAAACTGGTATATTTATAAAGGTAGTATTGAATAGAAAAAAAGACTATATTGAAGCTTATATGTCTATGTATATAAAGGAAAGTATATGTATGAAAAAAACAAGTTAAAAAGTTACTATCGAATATGTTGTATTAAACATCTAGTTGAAATGATAAGTAAATAAAACAACAAACCTGAAAAAGAATTTAAAAAATGAGAAAGTTTTGCCTCACAGCCTGTATATTCCTTAGATACAACTTTCTCTTTTTTTTAAATTCTTTTTCATGTTTGTTGTTTTATCTACTTATTTCAACTAGATGTCTTCAGTTTCAAATAATCTTTATGTCATTCTTGTGGGTTATGCATCCCTTCATTTGGGACTGAACATAGCTAACTCATAAGAAATGCTGTTCAGCTGCTTTTGGCATCTTTGAACTCCAAAGGGCCTGGAACCCACACCCCTGAAAAGGAGTCATCAGCTGGCTTGTGTCTCTGGGGAAGGGATGCACAATGAAGTTTATGTCAGAAATGCTAGGAAAACTGCAAACTGCATTTGGTTGATGCTCTGGGAAGGAATTCCTACTGCCAAAATGAAGCAGCATTTCTGAGGCAATCCAGAGCCATAAGCCTATGGAAAGCCCACTGGAGGCAGACAGGAGGAGCTGGTCCCTTCTTCCTGCTCTAGCCTTGCAGGCTGTCTGTGGAGCCTCAGAGGGAGTGAGTTGGCAAAGCAGATATGGTTAGAGGGGTCCCAGCTCCAGCATGAGTAGGAAGAGCATGGAGGGTGGGTTTAGAGCTCAGAGACAACAGCAGCAGCATCTTACCAGAAATGTACATTCTTAGTCCTCACTCCAGACCTGATGAATCAGAAATGCTGGAGATGGATCCCAGCAATTGGTGGGTTAAGAAGCACCCCCAGGTGATTCAGGTATTCAGGTACAAGTCAAGTTTGAGAGCCAGTAAACTAAACCACTGGGTTTTCAATCTCTTCATTTGCTGATTTTCAAACTTGCTAATGATTGGTTCTTTAAAAATGAGAAAGTGCTACTTTTCTAGAATCTAGCTGTGAACCCCCTCTGCTTCTAGGACAAATTCAAATTATAAGGCTGGTTTCTTTATGAATTAAGTAGGAATGATACTCCTACTTAGGGTTTTGACTTCTTTTCAAGTTATAATAGAGTATCTTTTGAGCAATAAAACATAAAAACAGTATTGTGTATAGTTCAATGTTGTAATAAAAAGTATAAAGTGAAACAATCATATCTAATTTCTGTAATTGTGGTATTAGGTAGAATTTAAGCATGAATGATGGCTACTAACCATAAATAATAGCATTATTTTCAGACATCTGACCAGTTTTTCTCCTCTCCCTTAAGTGCCTCATCCCATTAAGTGCATAGGAATAGTATAAAGTGTTTCTTGTAGAGGGAAGTTTAACCCTCACCACAAGCATATGTGTACAGTGAAACTCAAATCCGAAAATGATACTTAAAATCATCCTTTCTCCTTTCCTACCTATATATTCCATTCCTTTGTCCCTGCCCCATGATTTTGAGAAATAAAAAACTTAACAGTGGCTAAAGAACTGAGTTAACAGTAGGAACTTACTCATTCACTCACCGAAGTTTCCTGAGTTCTACATATACCATGTTGCAGGCTCTATTCTAAGCACTAAGCAAACATTAGTGAACAAAGGGAAATTTCCACATCTGGAGCTTATATTCAAGTGAGTAAGGTACAAATAATTGAATAAATAATATATGAGTTGGTGATAGGTGTTATTAAGAAAAATGTATTGGTACATGGAGAAGGAGTGACTGGTATTGCTATATTGTGCATTGGTTTCTGTATGCCCCATAGCCTAGCCCTCAGTAAATTTTTGTTGAAAGAGCAAATGTACTGATATTTCTATAGTAGCTTCTGTCTCGTTGGTAACAGTAATAATACTGTAGCTAGTGAGATTTATCTAAACACAATGGCTATGAATTCTGAAAAGTGAGAGTAGTAGCAGTAAAGATTACAATAGTGAAAATAAAAATCAAATTTCTGGCATTCAATCAGAGTAAGGGAAGACCAAGAGAACCAAAAGGAAGAGGCTAGCAGATATGTACTATTCTTCTTCCTTCTTTCGTTCTTCTTTCTTCTTTCTTCCTCCTCCTCCCTCCTCCTTCCTTCTTTCTTCCTCTCCTCTTCCTCCTTCCCCCTTTTCTCCTTCTCCTCCTCCTCTTCCTTCTCTTTTTTCTCCTCCTCCTCCTCCTTTCTCCTTCTTTCTTCTCCTCCTCCTCTTTTCCTTCTTCTTCTCCCCCTCCTCCTCCTCCTTCCTTTTTCCTTCTTTTTCTTTCCTCTTCTTTCTTCTTCTTCCTCACACTTTATTCAAACCCATCCGAGAAATGGACAACTTAGGTCTATGAAAAGGTGTTTTTTAAAGCATAGGTCAGTAACTGTATATGAGAATAGAGACAGAATACATACACACTAACTGATCAGAGCACATTAACTTTTCAATGTTCAAAACAGAGTAAGCTTCCCTGTGAAAGCAGCACCTTTGTGACATTAATATTCCTCTCGTTCTTCTTCCCCTTCTTCTCTTTGCACTCTTGGCATTCTTCAGGCTATACTTGTGGTCCTGTTGAGCTTAGGCCTTGGCAATGGCTGTGGTGGTGTTCAGCATACACACAGCTCACTGTACTTTTAACCAGGTCTCCACCAGGTACAACAGTAATTAATGCTAATTAATGCCAACTTTGAAGCCACCTGGGGCACCAGTCCACACACTGGATGATATGCTTGGTCTTGACAGCAGTGGCAGCTTTGACATCTTTGGAAACCATGTTGCCATGGTACAACAGGCAGAAAGACATGAATTTACTGTGGCAAAGGTCACTTTCACCATCTGGTTGACTGGCTCAAAACATGCATTGGTGATCTGTGCCACAGAAAGCTGTTCATGGTAGATTTTCTCAAGAGATAACAAGGGCGTATGTGGCCAAGGAGAAGTGAAGAAGCCCTATCTCTGTAGGGCACCAAGTTGGTCTGGAATTCTGTCAGATCAACATTCAGAGATCCATCAAATCTGAGGGATGCAGTGATGGAAGAAACAATTTAACCTATCAACCTGTTTAGGTTAGGCTGGGCATTCAATGTCAAGATTTCTCCAGCAGATGATAGCCTTATGGGGTTTCCCTTGTTTTCTTTTCTCTTGCTGCTTGTAAAATTCTCTATTACTACTTTTTGCCATTTTAATTACTATGTGCCTTGTTGTTGGACCGCCTTAATTTGCCTTTAGAGGTTCTCTGTGCCTTCTAGACTGATTTCTGTTACCTTCCCTAGATTCTAGGTTTTAGCTATTACTTCTTCAAATACATACTCTGTTCTTTCTTCTTCAGGGGCATCTACGTAAATGTTAAAATGCTTGATGATATCACCAAGTTCCCTGTATTCATTTTCTGTTATTACTTTTTCTCTCTCCTGTTCTGCTTGACTGCTTTCAATTACTCTTTCCTCCAGGTTGCTTATCCATTCTTCTGCTTCCTCTAGTCTACTATGTGTTCCACCTGGTGTATTTTTAATTTCAGTTATTGTGTTCATCTCTATAATTGGTTCTTTCATGTTTTCTATCTTGAGTGTCTCATTGAGGTCCAACACTCCTTTCTCAAGTCCAGTATCTTTATGACCATTACTTTAAACTCTGTATCACACATATTTCTTATCTCTGTTTCATGTAGTTTCATGCTGTGATTTTGGCCTGTTCTTTCATTTGGAACATATTCCTCTGTCTCCTTATTTTGTCTGACTCCCTCTATCTGTCTATGTGTTTGGAAAGTCAGCTACATCTCCTGCTCTTGAGAGTAGTGGCCTTATAAAGAAGAGATCCTGGAGGGCCCTGTTCACCAGAACTTCGATCTTCAGGGGTGTCTCTTATGTGTATTGCATGTGCCCTGCTGTTGTAATTGAGCTGCTTTTGCATTAGTCCAGGCATGGCTTTCGCCTCCTGTTGTGGGTAGGGTTTGGTCCCTGTGTGGTTGTGCCAGTCTGGCAGCCTTGGGCTTGAGTTGAATCAGACCAAGCATTTGCCAGAGGTGTGGTAGCATTAGACTGCTGGGTACGTTCCTTGTATTTCCCATGGATTTATCAGAGGTGTGGTAGCACCGAACTGCTGGGTACTTTTCCTTGTGTTATCTAGGTGTATGATGGGATGAGGTGGGCTTAAACACCATATACAAAAACTCAAAATGGGTTAAAGATCTAAATGGGAAGGGGTACCTGGGTGGTTCAGTCAGTTAAGCATCCAACTCTTTGATTTGGGCTCAGGGTGTGATCTCGGGTTGTGAGATTAAGCCTCAAGTCAGGCTCCATGCTCAGGGGAGTCTGCTTCTTTCCCTGCCCCTGCCCCTCTCCTTCTGCCACCCCCCCCCCGCCCCACCACTGACCTGCAAGCACAGACTCTTGATCTCTCAAATAAATAAATCTTTAACAACAACAAAAAGACCTAAGTGGGAGTGTTTTAATACTAAAGAAGGTGCGAAGATACACTCAACCCTCCACTGATCATATCTGCAACATTAACCAGGTTTTCCAAACCACTTAAGCCTTTCTGTCTACCACTTTGATCAAAACTAACTGCAGGTTCAAGCTTTCTGCAAGAGAGGCAAACACTTTCTTCAAGTAAGCTCTTTAAACCTAAGTGGTGCCAAAAAATACTACAAAGTACCACAAAAATATATAGTTAATATTTCCATACCTGGAAATTTCATAAAAATTTCATACATTTTTTGAAATAAAATTTCAAAATTTTATGAAATAAAATCAAATTTATGTGAGTCGTTTTCAGTCCTTATCCCTAGCATTTTCCCCTTTCTAATAAGTTCATAATTTAATCAGTAATCACTATAGTCAAGTCTAGGTAAAGATTTTAGAAGTTATTATTTGGGGGAAGTATTTTCTACCCTATTATAACATTTCTTTTGTTAGAAATAGAATTTATGGTGATGAAGTCTAACATTGTATCAGGAAAAAGACTGGATAGTTTTATAGAAGCAGCTTCTGGAACCATTTCAAAACAACTCCAAAGACAGTGTATTAATGTAGAGATATACTTAGAGATATATTTCTACATTATAAAATATGCTTTATAAGTTAATTGCAAGTCTGAGCCAGACAGGGAAGGGTGGAAAACCTGAATTCTATACCCACATAATCAACAGTCTGTGGAAACTAGGAACCATGCCATTGGTCTCCAACTTAGCACAGTTGGGAAATGACACATTCTTTTTGAAGCACTCATCCAGGAAATGAGTGGGTCAAAAAGGACACCAGTAAAAGGTCCATAAATTTGTTTTATGAATGAAATATGAAGTGTACTGGCTCTAAGCTGTCGCACCTTTACAAGTACATAATAATTTTTCATTCTCCAGTTTTTTATCATGTTAGTAGATACATATAACAGAATTGTAACAGGAAAAAATAACCATGCCAGCAATCAGAATATTGTCTCATGCCATTTCATAATTAAAATCATTTTTTCCATATGTGCTCTCATTCTAAGAATGTATCTTCCCACCTGCTCCCACACCAAAAATGAAATGATATACACAAAACAATGCAAACTTAATCAAATTTATTCAAACTACCCATGAGAAGCAGTTACGTTTGTACATAAAATCATTAACACAGAGAACAAGAGAAATCTGATTAGACACACAATACAGAAAATAAAAGTGAAAATTAAAAATAGCATACTTTAGTTATTAAATTTATACTGTACTTTCTACTTATTTATAGCAGCATCTGTAAGATTCATCTATTTGATAATAGTTAACTAGCAGCAAAATTTTTAAAATTACACAAATTCAGTAGATGTTTCCCTCCACTGTTTCATTCATACAGAATTTATCACATTAACCAAACAAAACCACTTCTATTTCCTGAAGAAAAAGGTAGGAAAAGATTTCATAAGTAACCAGTTTCCCCCAGGAAGCAAGAAAGGGTGGAGAAAGGAAGGTGAAAGAAATTTGCAAGATAAATTCTCAACCCCTTGATCAATTACGGGTGGATTTTGTGGAGTCTCTGTGTGTTTGTGAATGAAGCTATGTGTTAACTTTATTTTCTGATTTTATACTATAGTTGAAAAATATGTGGAAGTTTCCAGGAGGCCTATCAGAGCCTGGAGAAGATATTGGTATGTATACCTTACTATTTTTAATTGGCTTGAAAATGTTCAGGAAATTTGTGTTCACTTTTTTGATCTGTAGCTGACAGTAAGATTTTTAAATTTTCTAACTGGTTTAATGTAAGTGAGAATTTTCAGAGACATTACTTCAGGGCTAATATAAAATTAGCAGCAAAAACTTGTGATATTACAACTTATCCCACTAGTATAAAAAAATACCATTAGGAGCATACCACCTACTCTGTTTAGGGTTTCTTCTAGATTAATTTGTTTGAAAATAAAAAGGTTTTCATATACACTAGTAAAGTTTAGCATTAAGGATTATTTCGGATATGACTAATATTGTTCCTGGAATTAAACTATAAGAAAACGCAAATTCTTGACCATTTCACCACACAAGGATGAATAGTAACTTTCAAATGAACCTCAAAATAAGTATTTAGAAAGTCATAGAGCTAGGAAGCCAAAACATAGTAAAATGTCTCATACATGAAAGTCTCAAATGAAAGTTCCCTAAAGCAACTTCTTGAGCTCAATATTTCAAACAGAGAAATGTGAAATAAGCTAAGAATTCTCCGTGTTACGGAATTTACAGTAAATAGAAGAATAAAAACGGAGTTTTCCTACCTATTCCTGGCCCTTGGCTGGGTCAAATGCAGTCTTCTTCATAATAGATCAATAGATGCCTCATTTGGTATCAGTAATTTTTCTCCATGATTTTTTCCTCCATATGCACGTCCCCTGTTTAGCCAACATTTATATATAAGGGCAACTTCCTAAGTTACCTTTAAATATTTTACTTAAAAATGTATATATACTTGAAACTTCATTTTTTTTAAATGTTACACAGATTAAAATACACAGTACACGGCCAACTCCTAACAAACCATAAGTAAATTTACTACACTGAGATATATCCATAGCAAATTTGGTTTTTAGGTACTTATGGATCTTCTGCTTAGAGTCCATTGCTTGGGTCTTCTGTTGAAATAAAAGATTTTGTGGTGGTACAAGTGCTAAAAGAGACAGCCATTTATTTTGGAACACCTAATTAATCTCACACTATCCTTATGTGATATATGAGAGTATGTGAGCTAGTTAATTCATGTCTTACATCCTTACCCAACCTATATTATGCAAAAATCAGGCTACAGGAGGTATTTCTAAGCCTCCTCTTCTGCATCTTGCCTTCTCAAATGAATCGAGTTTTTTCTTTTGAATTTTTTACAGATTCTGTGAATTTTCAACATACTTACGTTTTAATGCAAATGAAGAGGCACATTTCCAAGCCAAGTATGCGTAGTTTTAACTTTAAGTATACTCCAGAATTCAAATCCAGATTAAAAAAAGAGTGAATTCTGAATTAAGTATTTGTGGTTGGTACAACAACCCAACTATTCAGCCATGAGGAATTACACAAAAAGCAGCAACTGGCGTTCATCATGTTGCTTAGGAGTATTATTAATTAAAGCTTTGCTTTAGAACTGATAAAATCCTCAAAGCAGCTAGAAATGATAACTGACAATAGTTCTGAAAGACTGTCTATATTAGAGCATTTCTGTCTTACAACAGTAGATTATTCTTAAAGATGAAGCCAAATTACCCAATAATTATCAAAATTACTTTCTTTAAACTCCATATTTAAGAAAGTATGTAATATACTTTAGAAATATAGCCATCACAAATGTGCACACATATTAGCTCTTTAGTTAACTGAGAAACATATTTGTTTGAAATCCTTCATTCTTTGATAATACTAAGTAAATGAAGCATTATTGTCCATAATGCTTAAAAAAAAAAAAATAAAGGGATCATATACAAAATAGAATGCAATCTTCAGGCTTTAATATAATACCCTAATGGTATGAAAGTATCTACAAGGTTAAAAACAGAGAAATTGCCTTCCTAAAAATATTTCATTACCATTGACAGGAAGAGAATCTCCTGCATGGCCAAAGGACCATAAATCAGTGGGGTCTGCTCAGAGCTTATCAGTGCACCAGAATCAGAGGGAAACACCAGGAAAACCCACATTCTGCACAATCTTTCCTATTTTATTTCAACCTAATCCTATTGTTAAATATTACAAAATAGAAATAACAAAATAACTCCATTTCACTGTCCTGTAACTAAACAAAACACCGTATGACATAATTAAACATATCTCTCAAACAGCAAAAATAAAAACAAAACCCTCTTGGTTTTACCTATGTTCTTTAAACATATAAAACAGTAAATGTTATTTCAGTTCTGCTTACAGTACATTAAAATAAAAGTACAACAGAATAAAGCAGTTTATCTGCATAAAAATTGTTTTTTTTAATTCTTGGCAAAAAAGCATTAGGGTAAAAATTTCTGTCTTGAGGTGCAGAGTCACTCATACCTAGATGCAGAAGCACTTATCTACCCATTCAATTTTTAGTCTAGTCAATGATATACTGATTCAAGTTAAACTGATCAAACTACCCTGGCAGTGCTGATTTCCAGTCAGCTGCTAAAGTGACTGCTGAACAGAATAAATTCCCTCACTAGTCTGCCCTGTGCCTTCATGATACATAAAAAGGCTAGACTCCTAATGAAATGCCAAACTCTGAATTAGTGGTACTGAGAGTTTAACAGAACCCCCATGGTTATTTTTCAAAGTATTGAAAGAATAAACATTTAAGCAGTAGTTAAATTTTATACATCATTTGCTGATTTCACTTCAGACTAGTGCCTCAATCTGTAACAAATTTAATAATAAACATATATTGTATTCCAAGCTGAAAATTATTTTTCTTGTTAAGGAAGATTTCCTTATAGTCACATAAATTATTTCCTGTTTTTAGTTTAAACATGGTTAGAATTTACTGTTTTAATCTATGGCAAATCTCAAGGGAAGGGGAAGGGGAAGTCAGCATGTAGTTCAAAATGGCAGATCAATGTCATATTTTAGAACACTTTGCTTTTCCTGTGCATACTTCCAGAGCTGTTTCTTAGAGGGGAAAAGAACCCCACAATTATATATAGGCAACTAAGACAGTCTATAGTCAGAATATGTGGAAATTGAGATTTTTTTCCTTGCTTTCCTCTTCCTTGCCTACTCTTCACCAATAGGACTACTGAAAAGGCAAATCTAATTTTCTGTTTGACAAACAAGGATATAGAAGCTTGGAATAGAGGTCTTCGAACAAAAATCTATGCCTGTGGCAAAAATGAAATTGAGAAGTATCCTGCAAATCAAGCAAAGGCAGCTTTTTAAATGGTTTCTCAGGTACACCTTGGGAGACAATGACAGAGCATCACAAAACTAGGGGAAAGCCCATTTAGGGGGTTCTTCTGGAGATTTAGAAAAAGCAACTGCAAAAATGTCCAAAATCCTGCCCCAGAAATTTGCATAATATTGGGGAAAAAAACCCTTATAAAATGTGAAACCCTTGTTGTATTATAAAATTCTGTAAATGACACATTTTGTTTTAACACTTTTGATTAAATAGTTCTTTGGGACTATTACTTGATAAAATAGTTCTTTGGAATCTCAAGGAACAAAGGAAATGCCAAAAATTACTATACTGGGATTCCACTGACAGGATAACTAGGGGATCAAAACAGAATGGTTCTAAATAAAACTGCTCTAAGATGTCAGAGGTTTGACAGCCCCACCCACGATCACCAGGAAAGCTTTGAACTATTCACAGCTCAATACATTCTGCAGTTCTACAGACTTTTGTAAGAAAGAATGAATCACTTTTTCTTAATACTGATATCTATAAATTAGGCAGTTCTGATGGATGATCACAAACAAGGGTAATAATGAAGAAATATGTAGGAATATTAATTGCAGGACCTATGTTTTCAATTTTTGGAAAATAGAGTTAAAAGAGGTTAAAAATGTGACCCCTAAAGTATACAGGTGGGTAAGCCTACATATAGCAGCCAAAGAAATATTCAATATTTCAAAAGCTTCTAAGATGTACAGTGGTAAGAAGATACTTTGGTGTTTCAGGATATCCAAAACTCAGAGTTTATATTGAACACCTTCCTAGGATGAAGTTTTTTGCTTCTCTACCTTTAGATGATGCTACTTTATCTGAAAATCTTTGATGACTAAAATTCTAAAAATGTGATCCTTACTGATTTGTAAATCTTTGTTATGTAGGAGACACAGCAGTTCGAGAAGTTTTTGAAGAGACTGGTATAAAATCAGAATTCAGGTCCCTCCTGAGCATTCGGCAACAGCACACCAATCCCGGAGCTTTTGGGAAGTCAGATATGTATATCATCTGTCGCTTAAAGCCACATTCATTCACCATAAATTTGTGCCAGCATGAATGCTTAAGGTGTGAATGGATGGATCTCAATGACCTGGTCAAGACTGAAAATACAACTCCCATCACCAGCAGAGTTGCTAGGCTGCTGTTCTATGGGTACAGAGAAGGGTTTGACAAGATTGATTTCACCATGGAAGAACTTCCAGCAGTTTACACAGGCTTGTTCTATAAACTCTTTCACAAGGAACTGCCAGACAATTACAAAACTATGACAGGAATGGATTAAACCCATATTTTCATGTTTTAAAATTTTTAAGTAAATTATACATGTAGAATAATGTCTGACATATAAAAAGTAGTGGACATTTGAGGTTAACTAAATACCTGATTTTAATTTTCTAATGTTTATAAGTTTCATAAGAAAATTGTTTGATGAAAATATGCAAATTTTAAAAGCCTCTTTTCAATTGAAGTAAGTGTACGAAAAGGATTGTAGCTCTAAGTAAGCTTCACTGGATAAAGGCAAATGCAATACAGAAGGTGGAATTCTATACATTTTCCAGGAATGTTTCTTGCTTTTCTTTAGTAAGGCAATGGTTAAATATTTACTTTTAGATAAAAGGTTATCTGACCATTCATCCAAACTGAGCAGATAGCTGTACACAATTTTTTTCTTTTCTTTCATTAGCGAATTTCGAAAATATACGTCTTCTTCCATGTGACATGAGATCAGATGCTGCCATTAAGATCAGCTTTTAGCTGACATTGGGAGAAAAAGTATAGCTTTCTGCCCAGGTCCTGTTTTGGGTCCAAGTTTATACTGCCCAGTTCGTTTCAGTGCCACATACCAGCTGGAGTATTTCCTTGACCGGTAAGTATTGTAGTTATTAGATTCCAGTCGCTCATAAAAGAAACACTCGTCGGTAACACATTTCTGAAAAATAAAGGAAGAATTAGTAGTTACTTTCATGTTTTCATATAAAACACTTGTGACACTACACTGCCCGTTCCACTCAACCAGCAGCGGTGCTCTTGGCTTGAGCAGGACAAACTAGTTTGCAAAATTCAACAGACCAAAATCTGACAGAATTTAGCTCTGCAGAGGGATGCAGGAAGGAACACAGCAAGTCAGCAGGAGAGCTTTCAAGTGCATCTCTTCAGAGGAAGAATCCCAGGATGCTTCTCCAGCCCGCACAGGGGACAGACCAGATGTTTAGGCAGCAGGAGCACACAGATGCGATGGGTACCACACTGCCTTGGACTTGAAACATCCCATGAACACAGCTTTCACAAAGGGGGAAACACCCAATAACAGAGCTATGGCTTCCAGCTTGGTATTTATGGTGCACCCGTATTCCTCCCAGTCCAGAGGTAAGTTACCAATCAGGGATCATTTTTACTTTTTTCAGGGTTCCATACAAGTGATGGAAGGGTAAGCCAGAGGTAACCTTCCAAAAGAAGAAGGGTTTTGTTAATACTTTCTGCACAGAAACAGAGCCAATTCCTTAAATTATAGCGATTTTTTTCCAGTGGTTACCGTTTCTAAGGCATAAAACAATAGTTTATTTTATAGGAAATAGCTAATGTATATAATGCCCAAAAGTTGTATTGGAGCATTATGATTAGAATTCTCAAAACACTAAAACAGATAATGAAGAATTAAGTAACGTAGACCATATTGATTTCTGGCAGTGTCTTGTGGGAGAACAGACTTTCTCCCTTTTGATTTCAGTTCAGCTATTATAGGGGCTGGGGGATGGCAAATTTTACAAACAGACCTGGAAATACTATTCCAAGTAATAGAGTCTAATAAGCTGCTACATTATTTCAAGTAAATGTTCAGACAACTTCACAGGCTAGACTGGCCTCAGGGATATGTGTTGAGTAGGGGATGTCAACAAATGGTTTATTTTAAGGGAAGAAAGGAAAAATAATTTATTTTTATATTACAATTAGGAAGAATTATAAACTCATAGAAAACCATATAAGTTTATACATATTTATATTTCTACCTATAAATAGAACATGTATACATAGATGTAGGACATAAACCTATAGTTTTGTACTAATGAATTAACCAGAGTCCAGCTTATTTCTATAGACTCAAATCTAGGAAACTTAAGGGTTAGGAAAACACACATTCAAAAGACTTGAATCTTTTCCCAGATTCTTTAGTTCTAAGATAAACTAAACAGTGGCACAAACTGAGAAAAACATAAATCAATAAACAGAACAATGAAAAGAGCTGGCATAATAACCAAAATGAAAATGATCTAAATGTGAGTAGCAGGCATCTCTGTCATCTAAAATAAGGGTGTGGTATTAGATCCTATAATCTGCTTCTAGGGAATAAGAATTCTACCAGATATTTACATGGCTTTAATGTTTTGGTCACCATTAACTTTTTTTTTTAAAGATTTTATTTATTTATTTGACAGAGAGATCACAAAGAGGCAGAGAGGCAGGCAGAGAGAGAGGAGGAAGCAGGCTCCCCGCTGAGCGGAGAGCCCGATGTGGGACTCGATCCCAGGACCCTGAGAGCATGACCTGAGCCAAAGGCAGAGGCTTTAACCCACTGAGCCACCCAGGCGCCCCATACATTAACTTTTAAAAATGGAAATACAAGCTAATCTAACTTGCCCATTTTTTGCAAGAAATTATTAATAAAGCAACTTAAGTCTTTCTCAAGCAAATAATGACAAGTAGCATTATATAGAAGCATACATTGCACAAGGACCCAGCTATGTAATACATGTAAAGATAAAGGTGTGGTAACAGCAAAACACTTATATATCTAGAAAAATGTGGCTATTCCGTAGCCAGTGCTTGCACTTTACCTTTGGTGAAGTTTATTGTGCTTTTCGTCTTAACTGAAGTCAACCTGTGTTACTTTGTCACTTTTCAGTGCCAGTAATAAAAATCTTCCTCTTTCCCTATTCCAGGTTTATGATCAGGAGTAGAAGAAGCAGGCTCGCAAGAGTGAAAAAAATCATAGTGATCATAAAGATAACGGGAAAGGTCATCATTGAGCTTCACAGGCTAATTTCCCTGAGGGAGACCTAAACCACATCATTCAGTTTTCATTCTGGACATCGATTTTTGGGTGTTCTGTCAGCCACCAGGGTGCCTCACCTTGCTAAGCTGGCACTACGTATAGTGCATGGCCTATTGGGATGCATACCATGTCAACAATATCTGCCTTCTCAGCCAGTTCCTAGTATTTGAGAGAAAAGTAACAGTACTGGTGATTAAGTGGACAATACACCATAAACCCACTTTTTTTTTTTATAGAAGTTACTTATATCTTTATAAAAACAAAGGGGAAGGAAGGAAAACTTGCATCTATGCTGAGTGTTCAGATACATAAATTTACTAGACTATTACACACTTGAAAACTACATTTTTCAAAATAAGTGGGTAGGGCCAAAATCCAGCTCTCAAGTAAACAGGCATTTAACAGCCCAATATAAGTACAATTTTCAGTCCTCTCTTAAGTTTGCAAGTCATCATCAATGACATCATCAGTCATTGATGAACATCAGAAATGTTCATATTAAAAATGAATGCAATATAATTTTTACTAATCTTTATAAAGAGATTTTTCCCTTTTAATGTTTAATTGCTCACCTTTTCAAACTTGTAAGAAAAGGGGGTCTTCAGAGGAATGACATCACAGAAGAAGTGGCTAAGTAGTTTCTAAGGGCTTATAACAACTTGCACCCTGCCTTTGAGGCCTTATTCTGTATAGGCCAATGAGCTGGCAAATTCCTTAATTCATGGCTTTTGACCACTTTTAAGCATATCATTTAAGTATCACAACAATCCTATGATAATTATCCTATACCCATTATCTAAAACTCCATGCTATTAATAACTTATTTCACATTGTGGACACCCTCTGCCCATGTATCTAGTCTGACACTTTTGTAAAATTAAATTTTCCTTTTTTTAAATTTAAAAATAATATGGGGATACAGAAAGCACACAGTTCAAGTGATGTATCCATTCATTTAATGTATAGCTTGTCTTCCAGGCACTGGGATGTATCCGTGAACTAAACAGAACCAGGATCCCTCCCTGCCTTTGTGCCATTCAAATTCTAGCTGGAAAGACACAAAATAAGGAATACGCATAACTAAATAAGTTATATGTTACATTATGATAAGTCCTGTAGAAAAAAGTAAAGCTGAGTAGGATGAGAGGGATTGGGATGGTGGGGATAGAGATTAGGTTACAGTATTAAACAGCCTGTCACAGTAAGCTTCACTGAGAAACTGATGAGCAAAAACTTGAAGGAGTTAACTAGCAGAGAAGAGAGAGGGAATAGCCAGTACAAAAGCCCTACAGAAAGACCAGACCTAGAACGTGTGAAGGGCAATGTGTACGAAGCAGAGTGTTTGAAGAGAAGAGGAATAGGAAATGAGGTCAGAAAGGTAATGGGATAGGAGAGTTGTAAGCTGTTGTAAATGTTTAGCTCCTACTCTGAGAAAATGGAAAGCCATGGTAGGATTTTAAGCAGAAAGTCTGACATATTTTTCCAGCATGACTTTGGCTGCCAAAACTACCCTGCACCAAAGGCAGATGCAGAAACAGTATTAGAAGCTTGCTCGGTAACCTAGGCAGAGACAGAGGAGACTTGGACCACAGGGTTGGCAACAGAGATGGTAAAAAGCTGTCTGTATTTGGATATATTTTGACAGTAGAGTCAGCAGGGTTTCCTGACAGATTGGACTGCATTATGAGAGAAATAGAGGAATCAAGGATGGCACTGTGGTTTGTGGATTTGCCATCAACTGAGATAGAGAAGGCTATGAGTGGGAACAGTTTTTATGGGGAAAGATGGAGTCAGTTTTGGACATGTTGTGTTTGAGATGAATATTAGACATTCTAATGAAGATAATGTGTACTGACCACGCGCTATATAACAGACACATAGTTTAACCATTAGCTCCTCTTGGTATATGCCACAGAACTGGCAGTTGAAAAGCTCTAATTTATTTGGAATGTTAGACAATATGTTAAGTTGCAATAATTCCAATGAGCTATTATTCTCAATTCTAAAAGGTATGGAACCTGAAAAGGGAATGAGATGTACATGTGAGAGTAATTTAAATCTGTCAGGTACGAGTGGTAGGGCATGGCACAAGACTTCCCGGAAGGCTGTCCACATGAACTAGCTTAGCTCAGGGTCCTAAGCCATTTGTTGACAGTGATAACAATGTGCTAATGATTTTAAGTATGGTTCTGGGATTGTGACCCTTTGTGGGGTATCTGAATAGAGAAGAATCAAGTAGAGTTTGGAAAAGCATAATTAACATTTTAATGGGTTTTTGCCTAGATATTTACTTTGAAATTTAAAAAAAGTAAAGTGATATATTTACACATATTGAAAAACTGATCATAGGAGATGGTAGGAACTAGGTTTCTCACTGTTGGAGTGGGAGCTTATAGACAAGAGAGGAAGGCTAAAATGATTCATGTGATACCAATGAATTAGGGTTGGAGACATTAATAAGCACTCACATTTGGCTTAGTATACAGATAGAGAAAATACATATATATATACCCAGGGTAGTACATGCCTGTATTTCTTGCTCTGTCAGGTAAGAGGGCCTAGAAGCAAACACACTTCATCAGCAAAAAAACAAACCTTGAACATCCAGATCTTAAGTTTCTCATACCATTCCCCATAAAAACAAGGAGAGCTCCTGAGAGAAACAGCTCATCCTAGACTATAGTAGGGAGTATAGAAGATGAACCTAGAGCCTCTTGTAGGCCATTAGGAAGTGCTCAAAATCTCCAACATTGATGGGGGGGTGTCAAAGAATACAGGAGCCAACTAGAAAAGCTCCCAATGACCATAGCAACACAATTTGAACAAAATAAATAACAATATTGGATTATAACCCAAAGTATAAAATAAACACCTATGAATGTATACTGTTATAAATGACTGAATAGGGGCACCTGGGTGGCTCAGTTGGTTAAGCGACTGCCTTCAGCTCAGGTCATGATCCTGGAGACCCGGGATCGAGTCCCACATTGGGCTCCCTGCTCGGCGGGAAGCCTGCTTCTCCCTCTCTCACTCCCCCTGCTTGTGTTCCCTCTCTGGCTGTGTTTCTGTCAAATAAATAAAATCCTTAAAAAAAAAAAATGACTGAATAAATAAATGGAAGGTAGACAAATTTTTCATGCAAAAGAACTGCAAATTTGTAAATATCTCTCCCTCAAAGAGATGAAGCATTCGCCCTCATCCCTTAAATGTGGACTGTGTATAGTGATTTACTTTCAAAGATTACAGGGTGGAAAGTGGGAGAAAAGAATATAGTAGAGACAGATATTACCTCAGCCAGATGATTAAGATTAATATAAGTCTTGATACACAATGAGAAAAGAAATAAGAAACAAGGTAATTTCTCCTCCTCACTACCATCTATTCCCCTTATGCGCTGAATGCACAAATCTGGTCCTCTGCTAACTGTCAGATGTGAACTTTATGGCCATTTCCCCATGCTCTGTTTTTTGGTTTGTTTATTCTTTTACAGTACTTTGATTTTTCAGTTTTGGCTTATGAGGGAGTTTGCTCAACATGGATCCAAAAAATGCTTTGCTTACACCACTTCTGAGAATTAAAAAGACATGATGTAAGTATCAATGTTCATTATTTCAGAACAAAATAAAAGACATAAATTGTGAAAAGTTAAAAGCAAATTGACCTTACTCTTTGTATATACATATAGGCTGTGTAAAATTTTAGAAGACTTGTTTCTAAAAGCAGTAATTCTCATTAGGTAGTAAACTTTGCATTTAATCTAGTGCTTTATCTCTTAAAAATAATAGGCATTTCTCTTCATTTACTGTATTTTTCTAACAAACCTGATCAATATATATTGTCAGTCTAGATGACTGAGCCCTCAAAAACCTGTTTTCCCTACTTTGCTGTATATGTAGGTCTTATTCCATTTTTAAGGCCCCTCAACTAAGAAAGTTATTCTATAGGTTAAAAAATATATATTTTACTCTCACAGTAATTAAGGGTATATATCCTCAGAGAATACGTTTTTGTTCATGTTTCACCATTATGGATCCACACAAGTTATATACACATTTCTAATATTGAGATATCTTGTTCAGGATATCACAATCTATAGCATTATATAGAAATCAACATGCAATTTTCTAGCACATAAAGACCAGGCAGATTTTCTTTACTAATGCCAACTCTGATGTTGTTTGGGGACTTAAATTTAAAACTACAGTTAACCCCACTATATGCAGTTTTTAAAAACCTACAATTTTGTGAACACAAGAAATCATAAATCCTAATATTTATTCTGGACCTCCATTCATGGCAACAAAATTTATCCTGCTGCTATGGAATGGAGTAAGAGTCTGTTGTGTATTAAAAAAACTACTCAAGTTCAGCCTCTAAGTATAGGCTTTGGCAGTTAAATATAGTTACTCTTTAAACTTTTAGATTTTCTAGCTTCAAAAGGGGGTGGGGGGAAAGACCTATAAGACATGTTTCAAACACTGAGGATTCCTTAGCCTGAAAGCATTCATGCCATTACTATGCGAAGGTATTAGGGGAGAAAACTTAGTCTTTTTTCATGCTGTCAACTGGTAGCAATCAACATAGCATGACTTAGAAACCAAAATGTTTTACGTGTCCAAAGGAAATGAGAATGTTTTGCAACAAATCACTGCAGGAATCATAAGCAGGGGAGAAGGAAGAAGAATCCACGGATGTGTTGTAACACAGCAGTCTGAAATGGGGCCAGGTAGAAATGCAAGTTCATAAACCCCAGTTTCTCCAGGTTATAAGGAGCATCTGCATCCCCACAATGGCTAGTGGTCATAATACTGGACTTACACACCAAAAGTTGCTATTAGGTTTTTTTTGTTTTGTTTGGCTTTTTATATGCCAGCTGTCTCTTCTCGTCATCTGAGTGAGGTCTCTGCTGACATCCCTGGCAATGGTGTCTTACCATCATGGATTCATCTCAACCCATTAAATGTTTGGCACAGATAATATTAAGAGCCAAAGATCAAGACATTTAATTTGTTGCCTAAAAGTGGCTATTGTTGACAGCTCATTGCCTATGGATCTGACTCAGAAATGTCACTTACTGACCCACTGACATCACCTCCTTGATTTGAGGGTAAGGGTACTTCTCATCTGAAAATTGATGCAGCCCACCCAGACTAGTTTGAAAGAGATCAGATTGCTGCTGAAAAGTCAAGGAAGCAAGCCGCATACATCGAATGGTAAGACTGGAGATTAACTTCTGAACTTGGCAAGAACAGAGCCCATGATGGGAGCGACAACAACTGAATTTTGGCTGGTGCCACTGCTCAAAGGAAACTGATCTTGAATTTTCCATTTGTGTATAATAGCTGTGGCTTTGTTCCCACATTGTCTGTGATAAATTTCTAAGCATTGCTGTAGTAACTCTTACTGCATCAACTTGAAGGAAATCTGCTGTATCAGGAAGAATTAACATCTATCCAAAGAGATAGAAACATATTTAAAACTAAATAAAATATCTTAATCTTGTGAAAGGTCCTGCTGAACTAAGGAAGAAACTGTAAAACAGTTTATTTCAGAGTAATTTCTGCTTCTGATGGCATAGAATCAGTAGTTTGGAAAGCTTAACAACTATTTACCAAGAGAAGAGGTCATAAGAGAATTCTGATAATTCTAACTTGCAGAGAAATCTCTAAAAATGAGAAGGTGGCTCAGTTTTCATGTCTATTCTAAATTCATCTCCTCTCTTATGGACTGCAGTAGTTTCAGGGATGCACTTTAGAGTAGCTTCTGTTTTCGTCACTTTTGACAACTATGAAGCTTTTCATCGTTACAGAAGAATATAAATTCCAGCCTAAGTCCTGGAGATAACCCCTCCCATGAGTGTCTTACAGAGCCGCCATGGATACCCCGTTACTGGATCTTCTAATCTAAGTGGGAAACTACAGGATAATGGTTCAAACCATTCACTGAATCAGATTAAGAAAGAGAAAAAGTGAGAGTTTTAAAACCACTTGACTAGTCTGTCTACAGTCATAACAAAAGCACAAGTATGCATCTCCTTTGCATCTCCTTTATTTTCTCCACCACCCTCACTGACAGTGACCAAACCTTTGCAGAAGCCATCACGATTCCCACTACATGTGTTCTGTCACATCCCTACGTGAGAAAAGTAGGGAATAAACCTCTCCTCTCTACAAAGTCAAGGTCACACAAAATTACTGATTCACTGTCCTGGGAATATTTAAAATGCTCCTTTGGTAGTTCCCAACATACTACATCATGCTTTAAGTTGACAACTGACTGGTAGAAAAAAAGATAAGAACAATGCAAGTAGAAGTCCCAAGAGGTCAATCTTTTGAGACTATATTTTTTGCCTAGTTATTTGCATCCATTCCCCTAATGTGACTATCACCTATATGCTGATGACACCCAAATTTATATATGGAAACAGACCTCTTCCAAGTTCCAGACCCACAATTACAACTATGTAGTGAACATTCTCCTAAGCAACTCAAACAAGATAAGTCTAAATTTGAACCTGTATTACCTTTCCCCAGAACTTGCTCTTTTCCTCTTTCCCTTTCTCATCTACCTTCTCATCCAAACCAGACTTTTCTCTCTACTTCACTCGTAAATCTAGTCAATCTCAAGTGCTAGTACTTTACTCAATCCTGTCCTGTCATTGCCAGGTTTTCATCATGACCTGCTTGGACTCTTACGATGGCCTTCTAACTAACTGGTTTGTCTCCCCCGGTGTCAGCCCCCTCAAATGCATCCTCCACTCTGCTGCCAGAGTGATATTTCTCAAATTCAAAACAGATCATGTCTCTTAAAACTCTTCACGACTTTCCACTGCTTATAACACATGGTGTAGAAGATGTTTCAGCAGGCAGACTATCTACTTCTCTAGCCCTCTCTCTTCCCTTCTACTTTGCATTTCCTTTGCACTTTACACTCCTGTGGTAGTGGATTGTTCATTATGCTAGAGAAACACCTCCTAAGCCTTCTGTACCCATGTCTTTGCACGTACTATGTTATTAAAATTCTCTATACCCTCATCTCCACACCTCTGCTCCCTGATAGGCCTGATGAATTCCTTCCTCTACATCATCTAATATCCTATTGATGGGTCATCTTCCAAGACAAATTTAATCACTTCCTTTTCTGTATTACTTCCTATGTCATAATACTTCTTACTTCCTATCCAGTATTACTGTGCATTTATACAAGCTATAGAAGGAACACATCAAAATCAAAACCCTTACAATTATTACAAATACTTACTTACACTTCTGCCTCCCCAGGACTGTGATTCATGAAGGGCACAGACAATTTTGTATTCAACTCTATAACCCAAATGCCTAGCATAGCATCTGGCACACTGTACGTGCAATAAATATTGGCTATTCTTGAAGAGGATTCTATATTCAACTACTAAAGAGGGAGCGCACACCATTATACCCAGAGTTGTTACTTCTCCCACAAAAGTCACATAAATTGATAATATGTCAACATAAATATATCCTTGTCAAATGATCAATCGGATGATTGGAATATTCTTTTTCTCTGTAAGTCTGTTTTGGTACCTTTAGAAATCCAAAGGTTGTCTCAGAAAAAATTTCAAAAACTATGTGTATAGCTTCAAACACCACAACTGCTCAGTAATACTGTATCTCTTAATGTGGAGAAAGTTATAGCCAATGGTAACTCGCTACTGGTATTAGTTATCATGGTTATGGTTTATGGTTATGTATAAACACACACACACACACACACACACACACAACACACACACAACACACACACACACTTTTAGGTATGCGTCCCATCTACTTCGCCAGAGAAACTGCTTTATTTCTCTGAAGTATTTCCCACATATCATGTCTGCGCAACAGACGTGTAATCCTGTTCTAATGACAATGGTGGAATTGACAGGGAGGCTGCAGTAGAGAAAAGAATACTAGCCAGGAGCTAGGACTCCTGACTAGCTGTGATAAAAAGTAAAAAAGTGCAGTGCTTGTCCTGAAAGAGCTTATATATAATTGAGAAGAGGCAGAGGAAGTAAAACTTTTGAGGACCTATTATGCATGATCCGGATTTTGGCATTTGATATAAATGATCTAATTTAGTCCTCACAAAAACTATAAGATAGGATCATTATTATCTGTTTTCCAGGTAAGGGATCAAACAGATCAAAAACACACAGCTAATATGTGGCAGTGCTGGTATCAGCATCTAGGTTAAGAATCTACTTCCTCAACTAGTATCCTACACTGCAAATATTTCGCATGTGAAACCTGAAAAAAGAAACTTAAAAACTGATACTCAAAATTGTATATATCCATCCCACTGATCTTTAAACAATTGCATAATGTAAGTTTTGTTTGTTTTGTTTTTACAACTACAGCTCAATAGCTCTGCAGAGAAGGCAGTGAAATGCAGTGAATTAGAGCTCACGCTCTAGAGTCAAGACTGCCTCAATTGCCATCCAAGCTCTACACCTCATATGAGCTGTGTTTCCATGGTTACTAACTCCCTCAGAACTTCAGTTTTTGTATCTCTGAAATAGAGTAATACTATTTTATATGGTGAATATGAAGATTAAATTAAATAATACTTGCAAAATCCTTAATAAATACCAATATTAGTAAATTAACAACAAAAGCTAACAAAGGGAGAAGAAAAAACTACAAAAAGAGTATTACTTACAGAAGCCAGTAATCTTCCATCTTCCTTCATGGCAAGATAGCGATTTGCACATACTCCCTTGATGGACACAACCCCTCTCTCTTCTGCTTGAAGTTGCAGTTTGACTGTAATGGAAAAAATTACCTTTGTGGCATCACAGAGAAAACAGCCATCTACATATTTACATGATATGAAGACAGGGGCAACCAGCTAATCCACTCTGGAGGGTTGGCAAGGTAGGGGGCCAGGGATGGGTGTCAATTAGATCATATTAAGATGAGAGGCACATCCTCTACATTAGTGCCTCTAGAGTCCCTTCTCTAGTGTCAGTGAGCACAGAATGGAGAATGTTTTCCTTTGATACGCAGTTAGCCTCTACTTGGCCCCATTAACTGCTTACATGTTTTTAAATACTGAACATATTTTAAAGTACATAAAAATGTAGGGGTATCTGGGTGACCCAGTCAGTTAAGCCACCGACTCTTGGTTTCAGGTCAGGTCATCCTCTCAGGGCCCTGGAATTGAGCCTGGCTTTAGGGGACTCTGCACTCAGCAGGGAGTCTGCTTGTGGTTTCTGTCCAGCTCTCTGCCCCTCCCCCTGCTCATGCTTTCTCTCCCTCTCTCAAATAAATCTTTTTTAAAAACAAAAGTACATAAAAATGTAAACCACTTTGAGACCTTCCACACTACTGCCTAAGTTTACACTTCTTAAAAGTGTGAGGTTTTTTTCTTTTTTTGAGAGAGAGAGTGCACACAGGATGATGGGATGGGAGGAGAGAGAGAATCTTTTTTTTTTTTAAAGGTTTATTTATTTATTTGACAAGAGAGAAACACAGCTGAGAGAGGGAACACAAGCAGGGGAAGTGAGAGAGGGAGAAGCAGGCTTGCCACCAAGCAGGGAGCCCGATGTGGGGCTCGATCCCAGGTCTCCGGGATCATGACCTGAGCCGAAGGCAGTCGCTTAACCAGCTGAGCCACCCAGGTGCCCCGAGAGAGAGAATCTTAGGCAGACTTCATACTGAGTGCAGAGCCTGACCCATACTCGATCTCATGACCCTGAGATCATGACCTGAGCCGAAATCAAGAGTCCACATTTAACCAAGTCACCCCAGTATCCCTTTAAAGATATTTTTAACTACTTCTTCACAAAATCTAATTGATCACTATTTTCTTTTGGTTTGTATTTACTTAAGTTTCTACACATCTTATTTCTACCTTCCCCTTTCAGACGAGTTTTGATGTATAACTTTTTTTGGCAAATATCTCATGAAAAAAAATGCTTATACTTGATTAGCTTTTACATTGTTTTGAAAGAGTCTCAATATAAGATCCTGAAGAGGATGACCTGTTATACTTCATTATCAATATGAAGCAGATTGTAAGGAAAAAGTAGATATTACATGATAATGATTACACCATAAAGGGTAATCACCTAATTCAAATAAAAATGAAGATAACAGCTTCTGTTTTGCTCTTCAGAGGTAGCATTCTCCTGCCTAGAATAGTATTCTCCAAAATATATTCTAGCTAACAGAGACTATATAAAAAAGGGATTCTAGGGCCACATAAATTTAGGAAACTCTTGGTTAAGCCAAGTTAATTCTTTATTGCCAAACTCAGACCTTTGCTACTTATAACCTGCATTATATATCTTATAAATCACTGTAAGGAGATCAAGTATACATTGTTTATAAAATTTATCTGGTCTCAGAATGAATTTTCTCATAGGCCATTATATGATCTATGAACATATCTAGCTAGGATATTCTTGAGAGCAATAGAAAAAAAGCAGTTAATATTCAAATGTTTAAAAAATCATATTATTAATCAGATAACATTAGAAACAAAGTAAGTTAATTTTCCTCAGGTGTTTCCAGGTATGAATGGAATGGAACATGACAAAAAAGCAAGGTTTGAAAAATTCTGCAATTACTAACTTCGTTAGATATTGCTACATCATAATAATTATGCTTCAAAATTTTCCATATCAGGCAGAGCAACCTATAGGTAAACCAAGACATAACATCTGGGGTTAGCTTTAAGACATTTTAACAATAAAAAATAAATAAAATATTCTAGCAGCCACTCAATTGCTTTTATAAAGTGGGCAGGATAAATAAAACAAGATCGATTAACCTATGTCAACAGTTATTAGAAGCATGGGAGTTTATTTTTCTATTTGCTATCTTTTATGGATATTTGAGAATTTACATTAAAAAAAAACCTGTTGAACGTTTAATGCCTGATTCTCCTCTGTGTACCAGTCACTCTTAGATTTCAGAGAGCATAGCATTAGGTAGGCCTGAATTACCAGGCAGAATTCTTCTACAGAATCTTTAAAGATAATGTAAAAGAAATACAATCAAAACATGAAAACTAAACAAAGGGCATAAGGTCTTTTTCATAACATTACAGGGAAGTGTCAAAAATAAGCTCTCTTTGTAACAAATATAGCCAAAATTATCTAATGAGTATGACCAAACCTTGTATACAGCTCTAAGGTGATCCAGATAAGCCATATTATGAGTATATTTGTATCTCTTTTTAACTCAGAAGGCTCCACAAAAATGCTCAGGAGGCAAAATTGCATAATCACTTTACTTCCTTTTGGTGCTTTATCAATAAAGTGTAGCCTAGCCGTAGCCCACCATCATTAAGTGTGTATTACTGGTCATAACGGAGATTATGTATATTAATGTGGGGCCAACACCGATGACTCAGTGCCTAAAGTAAATGTCATCATTCATTTAGTCATTGACCTTTCACAGATTCCTTGTGTATTCCACGGTAGGTGATTATCACTCAATAAGCCACTAAAAAATAAACATTAACTGTAGATGTTTAAAAAAAGTTTTCATTGGGGCGCCTGGGTGGCTCAGTTGGTTAGGCGACTGCCTTCGGCTCAGGTCATGATCCTGGAGACCCGGGATCGAGTCCCACATAGGGCTCCCTGCTCGGCGGGAAGCCTGCTTCTCCCTCTCTCACTCCCCCTGCTTCTGTTCCCTCTCTCGCTATGTTTCTCTCTGTCAAATAAATAAAATCTTTAAAAAAAAAAAAAAAGTTTTCATTGCCATATAATCATAAAAAAATACTCTAAAAATAACCACAGCCTAAAACAATAGTATAAGCCATAAAATATTAAAAAAAAAAAATTAAAGCTGAGATACAAAGTAACCTAAATGAACTAAATCCCACA